>MU847503.1:0-73158 GCA_032690845.1 Eleusine coracana subsp. coracana
AAAAGCAAAATTCAAAGAGTAGAATAATATATAATTTTCTACAAAAATAAATACTTCCCTATGGTTGAGATACCGCCCCGAATACCTCCTACTACCAGCATGTTACATTCAATACTGCATTGAACTCCATCGCGGTGGAGGATTTGCCCACCGTATCATGAACCGCGCCTAGGCTACCGAGTTTATGGGTACACAAGGAACCATGGAAGGTAACCCACATCCCTCGGCCACGCGGTGCTGACGTGGGTGTAAGCACATGAAAAATGAGACCTATAACCTAAAACGAGCGTAACTTTTGCGTCCCTTGTCCGTTCGGCGCACACTTTTTTCCTAGAAAGCTTGCAGCGAAGCCAACACCGACAAAAAGCAAAATTCAAAGAGTATAATAGTATATAATTTTATTAAAAATAAATACTTCCCTATGGTTGAGATATCGCCCCGAGTACCTCCTACTGCTAGCATGTTACATTCAGTACAACGTTGAACTCCATCGCGGTGGAGGACTCACCCACCATATCATAAACCACGCCTAGACTACTGCATTTATGGGTACACAATGAACCATAGAAGGTAACCCACATCAATCGAGCACGCGGTTCATCACACCGTGGATATAAGCACACGAAAAATGAGACCTATAACCTAAAACGAGCGTAACTTTTGCATCCGTTGTTCGCTCGCGGCATACTTTTTTTCTAGAAAGATTGCTGCGAGGACAACATCGACAAAAAGCAAAATTCAAAGATTAGAAGGGTATATAATTTTATTAAAAATAAATACTTCCCTATGGTTGAGATACCGCCCCGAGTACCTCTGCTTGCATGTTACATTCAATTCAACGTTGAACTCGATCGCGGTGGAGGACTTGCCCACCATATCATGAACCACGCCTAGACTACCGCATTTATGGGTACACAAGGAATCATAGAAGGTAACCCACATTGATCTGGCACGCGGTTCATCACACCATGGATGTAAGCACACAAAAAAGGAGAACTATAACCTAAAACGTGCATAACTTTTGCATCCGTTGTTCGCTCGCGGCATACTTTTTTTCTAGAAAGCTTGAGGCGACGCCAACACCGACAAAAAGCAAAATTCAAAGAGTAGAAGAGTATATAATTTTATTAAAAATAAATACTTCCCTATGGTTGAGATACCAACCTGAGTACCTCCTACTGCTAGCATGTTACATTCAATACAACGTCGAACTACATCACGGTGGAGGACTCACCCACCATATCATGAACCGCACCTAGACTACCGAGTTTATGGGTACACAAGGAACCATGGAAGGTAACCCACATCCCTCGGCCACGCGGTGCTGACATGGGTGTAAGCACACGAAAAATGAGACCTATAACCTAAAACGAGCGTAACTTTTGCGTCCCTTGTCCGTTCGGCGCGCACTTTTTTTCTAGAAAGCTTGCAGCGAGGCCAACACCGACAAAAAGCAAAATTCAAAGAGTATAATAGTATATAATTTTATTAAAAATAAATACTTCCCTATGGTTGAGATATCGCCCCGAGTACCTCCGACTGCTAGCATGTTACATTCAGTACAACGTCGAACTCCATCACGGTGGAGGACTCGCCCACCATATCATGAACCACGCCGAGACTACCGCATTTATGGGTACACAACGAACCATAGAAGGTAACCCACATCAATCGGGCACGTGGTTTATCACACCGTGGATGTAAGCACACGAAAAACAAGACCAATAGCCTAAAACAAGCATAACTTTTTTTCTAGAGAGCTTGCAGCGAGGCCAACATAGACAAAAAGCAAAATTCAAAGAGTAGAATAGTATATAATTGTTAACAAAATAAATACTTCCCTATGGTTGAGATACCGCCCGGAATACCTCCTACTACCAGCATGTTACATTCAATACAGCATTGAATTTCATCGCGGTGGAGGATTTGCCCACCATATCATGAACCGCACCTAGACTACCAAGTTTATGGGTACACAAGGAACCATGGAAGGTAACCCACATCCCTCGGCCACGCGGTGCTGACGTGGGTGTAAGCACACGAAAAATGAGACCTATAACCTAAAACGAGCGTAACTTTTGCGTCCCTTGTCCGTTCGGCGCATACTTTTTTTCTAGAAAGCTTGCAGCGAGACCAACACCGACAAAAAGCAAAATTCAAAGAGTAGAATAGTATATAATTTTATTAAAAATAAATACTTCCCTATGGTTGAGATATCACCCCGAGTACCTCCTACTGCTAGCATGTTACATTTAGTACAACGTCTAACTCCATCGCGGTGGAGGTCCCGCCCACCATATCATGAACCGCGCCTAGACTACTGCATTTATGGGTACACAAGAAACCATGGAAGGTAACCCACATCAATCGAGCATGTGGTTCATCACACCGTGGATGTAAGCACACGAAAAATGAGACCTATAACCTAAAACGAGTGTAACTTTTGCATCCATCGTCCGCTCGGGACATACTTCTTTTCTAGAAAGCTTGCAGTGAGGCCAACACCAACAAAAAGCAAAATTCAAAGATTAGAAGAGTATATAATTTTATTAAAAATAAATACTTTCCTATGGTTGAGATACCGCCCCGAGTACCTCTGCTAGCATGTTACATTCAATACAACGTCGAACTCCATCGCGGTGGAGGACTCGCCCACCATATCCTGAACCATGCCTAGACTACTGCATTTATGGGTACACAAGGAACCATGGAAGGTAACCCACATTGATCGGGCACGCGGTTCATCACACCGTGGATGTAAGCACACGAAACAGGAGACCAATGACCTAAAACGAGCATAACTTTTGAATCTGTTGTCCGATCAGGGTGTAAAATTTTTTTTCTAGAAAGCATGCAGCGAGGCCAACACCGACAAAAAGCGAAATTCAAAGAGTAGAATAGTATATAATTTTTACAAAACAAATACTTCCATATGGTTCAGATACCGTCCCGAATAACTCCTACTGCCAGCATGTTACATTCAATACAGCATCAAACTCCATCGCGGTGAAGGACTCGCCCACCGTATCATGAACCGCGCCTATACTCTCGAGTTTATGGGTACACAAGGAACCATGGAAGGTAACCCACATCCCTCGGCCACGCGGTTCAGCACACCATGGGTGTAAGCACACGAAAGTGAGACCAATAACCTAAAACGAGCGTAACTTTTGCATCCGTTGTCCGTTCGGGGCATACTTTTTTTCTATAAAGCTTGCAGCGACACCAACACCGACAGAAAGCAAAATTCTCAGAGTAGAAGAGTATATAATTTTATTAAAAATAAATACTTCCCTATGATTGAGATACCGCCCTGAGTACCTCCTACTGCTAGCCTGTTACAATCAATACAACGTCGAACTCCATCGCGGTGGAGGACTCGCCCACCATATCATGAACCGCACCTAGACTACCGATTTTATGGGTACACAAGGAACCATGGAAGGTAAACCACATCAATCGGGCATGCGGTTCATCATACCGTGGATGTAAGCACATGAAAAATGAGACCAATAACCTAAAACAAGCATAACATTTGCATCCGTTGTCCGATCGGGGCATACTTTTTTTTTCTAGAGAACTTGCAGTGAGGCCAACATAGACAAAAAGCAAAATTCAAAGAGTAGAATAGTATATAATTTTTTACCAAATAAATACTTCCCTATGGTTGAGATACCGCCCCGAATACCTCCTACTACCAGCATGTCACATTCAATACAACATCGAACTCCATCGCGGTGGAGGATTTGCCCACCGTATCATGAACCGCACCTAGACTACCGAGTTTATGGGTACACAAGGAACCATAGAAGGTAACCCACATCGCTCGGCCACGTGGTTCAGCACATCGTGGGTGCAAGCACACGAAAAATGAGACCTATAACCTAAAACGAGCGTAACTTTTGCGTCCCTTGTCTGTTCGGCGCATACTTATTTTCTAGAAAGCTCGTAGCGAGGCCAACACTGACAAAAAGCAAAATTTAAAGAGTATAATAGTATATACTTTTATGCAAAATAAATACTTCCCTATGGTTAAGATACCGCCCCGAGTACCTCCTACTGCTAGCATGTTACATTCAATACAATGTCGAAATCCATCGCGGTGGAGGACTCGCCCACCATATCATGAACCGCGTCTACACTACCGCATTTATGGGTACACAAGGAACCATGGAAGGTAACCCACATCAATCGGGCATGTGGTTCATCACACCGTGGATGTAAGCACATGAAAAACAAGACCAATTACCTAAAACGAGCGTAACTTTTGCATCCGTTGTCCGATCGGGGCATACTTTTTTTTTCTAGAGAGCTTGCAGCGCGGCCAACATAGACAAAAAGCAAAATTCAAAGAGTAGAATAGTATATAATTTTTTACAAAATAAATACTTCCCTATGGTTGAGATACCGCCCCGAATACCTCCTACTACCAGCATGTCACATTCAATACAGCATCGAACTCCATCACGGTGGAGGATTTGCCCACCATATCATGAACCGCACCTAGACTACCGAGTTTGTGGGTACACAAGGAACCATAGAAGGTAACCCACATCCCTCGGCCACGTGGTTCAGCACACTGTGGGTGTAAGCACACGAAAAATGAGACCTATAACCTAAAACGAGCGTAACTTTTGCGTCCCTTGTCTGTTCGGCGCATACTTATTTTCTAGAAAGCTTGTAGCGAGGCCAACACTGACAAAAAGCAAAATTCAAAGAGTATAATAGTATATACTTTTATTCAAAATAAATACTTCCCTATGGTTAAGATACCACCCCGAGTACCTCCTACTGCTAGCATGTTACATTCAATACAATGTCGAACTCCATCGCGGTGGAGGACTCGCCCACCATATCATGAACCGCGTCTACACTACCGCATTTATGGGTACACAAGGAACCATGGAAGGTAACCCACATCAATCGGGCACGTGGTTCATCACACCGTGGATGTAAGCACATGAAAAAGAAGACCAATTACCTAAAACGAGCGTAACTTTTGCATCCGTTCTCCGCTCGGGGCATACTTTTTTTCTAGAAAGGATGCGGCGAGGCCAACACCGACAAAAAGCAAAATTCAAAGAGTAGAAGAGTATATTATTTTATTAAAAATATATACTTCTCTATGGTTGAGATACCACCCCGAGTACCTCTGCTAGCATGTTACATTCAATACCACGTCGAACTCCATCGCGGTGGAGGACTCACCCACCATATCATAAACCGCACCTAGACTACCGCGTTTATGGGTACACAACAAATCATGGAAGGTAACCCACATCAATCGGGCACGCGGTTCATCACACCATGGATGTAAGCACATGAAAAACGAGACCAATAACCTAAAACGAGCATAACTTTTGCATCCGTTGTCCGATTGGGGCATACTTTTTTTTTTCTAGGGAGCTTGTAGCGAGGCCAATACAGATAAAAAGCAAAATTCAAAGAGTAGAATAGTATATAATTTTTTACAAAATAAATACTTCCATATGGTTGAGATACCGCCCCGAATACCTCCTACTACCAGCATGTCACATTCAATACATCATCGAACTCTATCGCGGTGGAGGATTTGCCCACCGTGTCATGAACCGCGCCTAGACTACCGAGTTTATGGGTACACAAGGAACCATGGAAGGTAACCCACATCCCTCAGCCACGCGGTTCAGCACACCGTGGGTCTAAGCACATGAAAAATGAGACCTATAACCTAAAACGAGCGTAACTTTTGCGTCCCTTGTCTGTTTGGCGCATACTTTTTTTCTAGAAAGCTTACAGCGAGGCCAACACCGACAAAAAGCAAAATTCAAGGAGTATAATAGTATATAATTTTATGCAAAATAAATCCTTCCCTATGGTTGAGATACCGTCCCGAGTACCACCTACTTCTAGCATGTTACATTCAATACAACGTCGAACTCCATCGTGGTGGAGGACTCGCCCACCATATCATGAAGCGCGCCTAGACTACCACATTTATGGGTACACAAGGAACCATGGAAGGTAACCCACATCAATCAGGCACGCGGTTCATCACACCGTGGATGTAAGCACACGAAAAATGAGACCTATAACCTAAAATGAGCGTAACTTTTGCATCCGTTGTCCGCTTGGGGCATACTTTTTTTCTAGAAAGCTTGCGGCAAGACCAACATTGACAAAAAGCAAAATTCAAAGAGTAGAAGAGTATATAATTTTATTGAAAATAAATACTTCCCTATGGTTGAGATACTGCCCCGAGTACCTCCTACTGCTAGCATTTTACATTCAATACAACGTCGAACTCCATCGTGGTGGAGGACTCGCCCACAAAATCATGAACCGCACCTAGACTACTGCATTTATGGGTACACAAGAAACCATGGAAGGTAACCCACATCAATCGAGCATGTGGTTCATCACACCGTGGATGTAAGCACACGAAAAATGAGACCTATAACCTAAAACGAGTGTAACTTTTGCATCCATCGTCCGCTCGGGACATACTTCTTTTCTAGAAAGCTTGCAGTGAGGCCAACACCAACAAAAAGCAAAATTCAAAGATTAGAAGAGTATATAATTTTATTAAAAATAAATACTTTCCTATGGTTTAGATACCGCCCCGAGTACCTCTGCTAGCATGTTACATTCAATACAACGTCGAACTCCATCGCGGTGGAGGACTCGCCCACCATATCCTGAACCATGCCTAGACTACTGCATTTATGGGTACACAAGGAACCATGGAAGGTAACCCACATTGATCGGGCACGCGGTTCATCACACCGTGGATGTAAGCACACGAAACAGGAGACCAATGACCTAAAACGAGCATAACTTTTGAATCTGTTGTCCGATCAGGGTGTAAAATTTTTTTTCTAGAAAGCATGCAGCGAGGCCAACACCAACAAAAAGCGAAATTCAAAGAGTAGAATAGTATATAATTTTTACAAAACAAATACTTCCATATGGTTCAGATACCGTCCCGAATAACTCCTACTGCCAGCATGTTATATTCAATACAGCATCAAACTCCATCGCGGTGAAGGACTCGCCCACTGTATCATGAACCGTGCCTATACTCTCGAGTTTATGGGTACACAAGGAACCATGGAAGGTAACCCACATCCCTCGGCCACGCGGTTCAGCACACCATGGGTGTAAGCACACGAAAGTGAGACCAATAACCTAAAACGAGCGTAACTTTTGCATCCGTTGTCCGTTCGGGGCATACTTTTTTTCTATAAAGCTTGCAGCGACACCAACACCGACAGAAAGCAAAATTCTCAGAGTAGAAGAGTATATAATTTTATTAAAAATAAATACTTCCCTATGATTGAGATACCGCCCTGAGTACCTCCTACTGCTAGCCTGTTACAATCAATACAACGTCGAACTCCATCGCGGTGGAGGACTCGCCCACCATATCATGAACCGCACCTAGACTACCGATTTTATGGGTACACAAGGAACCATGGAAGGTAAACCACATCAATCGGGCATGCGGTTCATCATACCGTGGATGTAAGCACATGAAAAATGAGACCAATAACCTAAAACAAGCATAACATTTGCATCCGTTGTCCGATCGGGGCATACTTTTTTTTTCTAGAGAGCTTGCAGTGAGGCCAACATAGACAAAAAGCAAAATTCAAAGAGTAGAATAGTATATAATTTTTTACCAAATAAATACTTCCCTATGGTTGAGATACCGCCCCGAATACCTCCTACTACCAGCATGTCACATTCAATACAGCATCGAACTCCATCGCGGTGGAGGATTTGCCCACCGTATCATGAACCGCACCTAGACTACCGAGTTTATGGGTACACAAGGAACCATAGAAGGTAACCCACATCGCTCGGCCACGTGGTTCAGCACATCGTGGGTGCAAGCACACGAAAAATGAGACCTATAACCTAAAACGAGCGTAACTTTTGCGTCCCTTGTCTGTTCGGCGCATACTTATTTTCTAGAAAGCTCGTAGCGAGGCCAACACTGACAAAAAGCAAAATTCAAAGAGTATAATAGTATATACTTTTATGCAAAATAAATACTTCCCTATGGTTAAGATACCGCCCCGAGTACCTCCTACTGCTAGCATGTTACATTCAATACAATGTCGAACTCCATCGCGGTGGAGGACTCGCCCACCATATCATGAACCGCGTCTACACTACCGCATTTATGGGTACACAAGGAACCATGGAAGGTAACCCACATCAATCGGGCACGTGGTTCATCACACCGTGGATGTAAGCACATGAAAAACAAGACCAATTACCTAAAACGAGCGTAACTTTTGCATCCGTTGTCCGATCGGGGCATACTTTTTTTTTCTAGAGAGCTTGCAGTGAGGCCAACATAGACAAAAAGCAAAATTCAAAGAGTAGAATAGTATATAATTTTTTACCAAATAAATACTTCCCTATGGTTGAGATACCGCCCCGAATACCTCCTACTACCAGCATGTCACATTCAATACAGCATCGAACTCCATCGCGGTGGAGGATTTGCCCACCGTATCATGAACCGCACCTAGACTACCGAGTTTATGGGTACACAAGGAACCATAGAAGGTAACCCACATCGCTCGGCCACGTGGTTCAGCACATCGTGGGTGCAAGCACACGAAAAATGAGACCTATAACCTAAAACGAGCGTAACTTTTGCGTCCCTTGTCTGTTCGGCGCATACTTATTTTCTAGAAAGCTCGTAGCGAGGCCAACACTGACAAAAAGCAAAATTCAAAGAGTATAATAGTATATACTTTTATGCAAAATAAATACTTCCCTATGGTTAAGATACCGCCCCGAGTACCTCCTACTGCTAGCATGTTACATTCAATACAATGTCGAACTCCATCGCGGTGGAGGACTCGCCCACCATATCATGAACCGCGTCTACACTACCGCATTTATGGGTACACAAGGAACCATGGAAGGTAACCCACATCAATCGGGCACGTGGTTCATCACACCGTGGATGTAAGCACATGAAAAACAAGACCAATTACCTAAAACGAGCGTAACTTTTGCATCCGTTGTCCGATCGGGGCATACTTTTTTTTTCTAGAGAGCTTGCAGCGCGGCCAACATAGACAAAAAGCAAAATTTAAAGAGTAGAATAGTATATAATTTTTTACAAAATAAATACTTCCCTATGGTTGAGATACCGCCCCGAATACCTCCTACTACCAGCATGTCACATTCAATACAGCATCGAACTCCATCACGGTGGAGGATTTGCCCACCATATCATGAACCGCACCTAGACTACCGAGTTTATGGGTACACAAGGAACCATAGAAGGTAACCCACATCCCTCGGCCACGTGGTTCAGCACACCGTGGGTGTAAGCACACGAAAAATGAGACCTATAACCTAAAACGAGCGTAACTTTTGCGTCCCTTGTCTGTTCGGCGCATACTTATTTTCTAGAAAGCTCGTAGCGAGGCCAACACTGACAAAAAGCAAAATTCAAAGAGTATAATAGTATATACTTTTATTCAAAATAAATACTTCCCTATGGTTAAGATACCGCCCCGAGTACCTCCTACTGCTAGCATGTTACATTCAATACAATGTCGAACTCCATCGCGGTGGAGGACTCGCCCACCATATCATGAACCGCGTCTACACTACCGCATTTATGGGTACACAAGGAACCATGGAAGGTAACCCACATCAATCGGGCACGTGGTTCATCACACCGTGGATGTAAGCACATGAAAAAGAAGACCAATTACCTAAAACGAGCGTAACTTTTGCATCCGTTCTCCGCTCGGGGCATACTTTTTTTCTAGAAAGGATGCGGCGAGGCCAACACCGACAAAAAGCAAAATTCAAAGAGTAGAAGAGTATATAATTTTATTAAAAATATATACTTCTCTATGGTTGAGATACCACCCCGAGTACCTCTGCTAGCATGTTACATTCAATACCACGTCGAACTCCATCGCGGTGGAGGACTCACCCACCATATCATAAACCGCACCTAGACTACCGCGTTTATGGGTACACAACAAATCATGGAAGGTAACCCACATCAATCGGGCACGCGGTTCATCACACCATGGATGTAAGCACATGAAAAACGAGACCAATAACCTAAAACGAGCATAACTTTTGCATCCGTTGTCCGATTGGGGCATACTTTTTTTTTTCTAGGGAGCTTGTAGCGAGGCCAATACAGATAAAAAGCAAAATTCAAAGAGTAGAATAGTATATAATTTTTTACAAAATAAATACTTCCATATGGTTGAGATACCGCCCCGAATACCTCCTACTACCAGCATGTCACATTCAATACATCATCGAACTCTATCGCGGTGGAGGATTTGCCCACCGTGTCATGAACCGCGCCTAGACTACCGAGTTTATGGGTACACAAGGAACCATGGAAGGTAACCCACATCCCTCAGCCACGCGGTTCAGCACACCGTGGGTCTAAGCACATGAAAAATGAGACCTATAACCTAAAACGAGCGTAACTTTTGCGTCCCTTGTCTGTTTGGCGCATACTTTTTTTCTAGAAAGCTTACAGCGAGGCCAACACCGACAAAAAGCAAAATTCAAGGAGTATAATAGTATATAATTTTATGCAAAATAAATCCTTCCCTATGGTTGAGATACCGTCCCGAGTACCACCTACTTCTAGCATGTTACATTCAATACAACGTCGAACTCCATCGTGGTGGAGGACTCGCCCACCATATCATGAAGCGCGCCTAGACTACCACATTTATGGGTACACAAGGAACCATGGAAGGTAACCCACATCAATCAGGCACGCGGTTCATCACACCGTGGATGTAAGCACACGAAAAATGAGACCTATAACCTAAAATGAGCGTAACTTTTGCATCCGTTGTCCGCTTGGGGCATACTTTTTTTCTAGAAAGCTTGCGGCAAGACCAACATTGACAAAAAGCAAAATTCAAAGAGTAGAAGAGTATATAATTTTATTAAAAATAAATACTTCCCTATGGTTGAGATACTGCCCCGAGTACCTCCTACTGCTAGCATTTTACATTCAATACAACGTCGAACTCCATCGTGGTGGAGGACTCGCCCACAAAATCATGAACCGCACCTAGACTACTGCATTTATGGGTACACAAAGAACCATGGAAGGTAACCCACATTAATCGGGCACGCGGTTCATCACACCGTGGATGTAAGAACACGAAAAAGGAGACCAATAACCTAAAACGAACATAACGTTTGCATCCGTTGTCCGATCGGGGCATACTTTTTTTTTTCTAGAAAGCTTGCAGCAAGGACAACACTGACAAAAAGCAAAACTCAAAGAGTAGAATAGTATATACTTTTATACAAAATATACTTTCCTATGGTTGAGATACCGCCCCGAATACCTCCTAGTGCCAGCATGTTACATTCAATACAACATCGAACTCCATCATGGTTTAGGACTCGCCCACCGTATCATGAACCTATCACACCCGGTTCCAATGACCGAAGCCGAATGCATCCGTATGCGTGCCCAGGATCAAGTTTTCACGTACATAGGACAATTATTGTGATAAAAGAACAATATCTCTTTTAATTGATAACATTATTACAACGGTGACCCGTAGGTCAAAAGAAAAAGATTACATTGCAGCGGAATAACTATGCGTTGGCGTCCTACAGCTCCCACAGGAAGTCGAACGGAAGACCGCAGGCCTAGAGCTCTTCTCCACTGTCTTCATAGTTGTACCTTCATTCTCCTGTAGCTGAGCAGCAATATGGTATAGCAAGGGTGAGTACGTGTCGTACTCAGCAAGTGAGGGAAAAGATGACATGGGGCTAAGTCAAGGAAGGCTTAATGAGGATTATTGCATGAGCTCTTAATTTCCTAAGCATCCTAATTACTAGGTGGGGTCATCCCAACCCTCAATCCACAAGGTACTATCCAAGCCAAGCTCGAACCATCCAACCATCCTAACCATTTCAAACCACACCCAATTAATCTTGTGAGGATCCATGCCACTCTTGACCATGAGCATGGCTATCATGACAGTTTTCTCTCTACAGAGGTTGAACACATTCCCCACGAGAAGCAATTTCATCCCCTATTTCCAGGTGAATAACTCTTCATTCTGCCATGCCGACCAAGCACTTGCACACTTCCTATGGTGTGTGGCCAGGAGATCACTTCAAGGCTTTTGAATGGCTTCCTCCAGCTTGTACATGCCCACTAAGGTTTCACCCATCGGGAAGTAAACCTTTTAGTCGAGAGGCCCCCTCTTGAGCCAGATGGTTCTAGGACCTCGTCCCTTAACCACACCTCCCCTTGGGACTACGGGTGAACCCCTGCATAGTCCCTCCGTCTTCACACGCACCAGCTGGTCTCCACCGCATACTACGCCAGGCCGCGCCCATAACATGGCTCGTGGTTGTACGGTTCACATGGGTTGCCTCTCTAAGAACCGGTCATTTATGTGATTTAGGTGATAAACAAACCAGGGCACTACCGGTGAACCCCTGCATAGTCCCCGGACTGCCGGTAAACCCCTGCACAGTCCCCATACCGATCACCCAAATCTTAAGTCCTAGGCCATGTTGCTAACATAGTTTATCATTCCAATCATGAAGTGACATAATTCATTGATCATGAATTATTAACCCAACATCCCACAAAGCAACCTAAGCATTACCTACCCATAATGAACCCACCAACTAGTCCAAGGCGACAAGGAAAAAGGGTAAAACAATACTAGGAAAACCCTAACAATAGGTTCCCAATTAATTAACACAAGCATGCAGTTCTACGTCAATTATTGTAATAGGTACAAGATGCATCAAGAACACTTGCCCTATATTAGATGTTGTTGCTCAGTGATAACATAACTTGATCTTCATCCTCGTACGTTTCCCGTGCGTAAAATTCCTATTTGCGCAAGACGTACAAAGCATACACACAATAAATACACAATGCAAGGTATGGGACAATTGGATATGGTTGGACAAAGGTTGCAATTAGATAGTTTATTTGGATATAACAATATAGGTGGAAGAATCATCTAGATCGGGGTTGTGGATCACAAGATACACATGGTTAAAGCTGCAAGGATTGCGGCTGTGCACAGATAGTGCAAAACATATGTGCGCATTCCTAATGATTGGCTCTGGTTATAAAGGAATTGTTTGAACACAAATCTTCCTATTGGCGTCGGACATGTCAAACGCAAGGTGAATTGGATCATAAATTACCTATACTGGATATTGATTGGCTGCATCATGAGGAGGTCATCCAGCAGCAGATGACGCACAGATCACGTTCCTGGTCGCATCAGGGCTGTTCTAGGAGAACCCTTTGGTGGAGGTGATCACAAGACCCTGGAACACAATTAGGAGTGGCGGTGGTATCAAGAACATCTCTGAATTGGGAGAAAAGGTGATGCTTTTACCGTCGCGCATGCTGGATTCGCCCAGATCAAGGAGCAGCTGATATTGCGATGCAGATCCTGAAGGCATATGACGTCCAATGGTGCTGAATTTTGGATATGTTGTAGAGGACATCCGGACACACCGCCATGTAAAATTTGGCAGCATTTGGATTGGTGGAGCACAGGGAACACCAATGTCAACTGGTAGAACTGTTGCTAGATGCGAGGGCAGGGTGGCGTGGCGGCAGCCTTGCGGCGCGGTGAGGGTTTGAGGTGGGTGGGGAGGACGTGGGAGGGGTTCTAGTATATATAGGAGGGGTAGGGGCAGGTGGGGAAGAATATGGAAGGAGATTTTATGAGGAATAAATGCATTATTTGTGGCAATTTATTCTCTTGTTCCTTCCTTTTAAGTGTTTATGGTAGGTGGAGTTTCTTTCCATATTAGTGTTTATGGAAGGAGGGATTTCTTTCCATAGAGATGATTATGGAAGGTGAGTTTATTTCCATAGAAGGTTTTATGGAATATTGTGCAAATATGGAAGGTATTATGTCTAGGTACATCGATGCGGTAGGTGAAATGAATGAGGATAAAAATGATTATAGATACACCAACGCCGTGTAGGGTGAAACATTTGAGGAACAAAGATACAATGTGATAAAATAGGTTTGGAAGTCGGTGTTCGACAATGCATATACATGAGTCAAGGAGACATAGATAGTTGAGCCCCACTTTAAAACAGAATGTACATTTATAAAATTTGATTGAAAGGATTTCAATTTTCTTAAATTGTCATGGAATAAAAAAAATGACAAAATATTGAAATCGAATAAAATAAAAAGATTTTACTTATCTAAAGAGGTTTTGGTTCAAAACTGAAAACTTTTGTGATATAGAACAATTTCTTAAACCTAATATAATCTTTGTTAATTTGCAAGGTTTCCTATAAATAGTTTCAAAATTTGAGAAATCCAAATAAATTGTTTGGAACCGGTTCACATTCCAAAATGGGAAATTTTGGGATGTGACAATCTACCCCCCCCCCCCCCTAACAGGAATCTTGCCCCCGAGATTCGAAGAGATTAGGTTAAGATGCTTGGATCGGAGAGCAATGATAGATGAATCATATATGGGTTAATGGATCACACTATATGCATCAAGGATGATAGATACATTTCAAGGATGAAATGATGGTCAAGGAAGATAGGCACAAAGAACCTATATCACACAAAGCAAGCAAAACATGGCTCAATAAATTATGACTCATGATGATGCCTTAGCTTCATCTTCAACTTCCATATTAAGAGCTTCACTTCTTGATGTAGAGGTACTTTGCTGGTATATCTTGTTACTTGACTTGTTGCTGATAATGACGTCCCTCTTTGACTTGGCTATCTCATCGAACCGAAAGGTAGTATTGGAGTCAACAAACAAAATAGGATCAATGTGGCCATGGACAAGGGTAAGGCTTAAAGAAAGGTGTTTAAAACAAGAAAATGATCACACAAGCACATCACAATAAAACAACCAATCGTAATTGCACGTAGAACTAATACAATCTAGGGCACCTTCCTAATATCAAGTAATGGTAGGCCTGAGAGAAGTGAACGTAAACTGAAATTATATACAACCTATTGGCTGGGCCAGTCGATAAAACATTTTATCTCAAAACACAAGGAGAAAATGAAATAGCCAAGGCAGTAGGGGAAAGAAGTGGAGTTTGCAAAATTGTACATTAAAAACCGGCCATTTCTAACTAGGCTTGCGTCCTATAGTTGATATAGCTCTAATACCACTTGTCACACCTAGTTCCAACGACCGAAACCGAATGCATCTGTATGCGTGCCCAGGATCAAGTTTTCATGCACACAGGACAATTATTGTGATAAAAGAACAATATCTTTATTAATTGATAACATTATTACAATGGTGACCCATAGGTCAAAAGAAAAAGATTACATTGCAGCGGAATAACTATGCGTTGGCGTCCTACAGCTCCCACAGGAAGTCGACCGGAAGACCGTAGGTCTAGAGCTCTTCTCCACTGTCTTCATAGTTGTACCTTCATTCTCTTGTAGCTGAGCAGCAATATGGTATAGCAAGGGTGAGTACGTGTCGTACTCAGCAAGTGGGCGAAAAGATGACATGGGGCTAGGTCAAGGAAGGCTTAATAGGGATTATTGCATGAGCTTTTAATTTTCTAAGCGTCCTAATTACTAGGTGGGGTCATCCCAACCCTCAATCCACAAGGTACTATCCAAGCGAAGTCCGAACCATCCAACCATCCCAAGCATTCCAAACCACACCCAATTAATCTTGTGAGGATCCATGCCGCTCTTGACCGTGAGCACGGCTGTCATGATAGTTTTCTCTCTGCAGAGGTTGTACACATTCCCTACGAGAAGTGATTTCATCCCCTATTTCCAGGTGACTAACTCTCCATTCTGCCGTTCTGGCCAAGTACTTGCACACTTCCTATGGTGTATGGCCAAGAGATCACTTCAAGGCTTTTCAACGACTTCCTCCAGCTTGTACATGCCCACTGAGGTTTCACCCATCGGGAAGTAAACCCTTTACCCGAGAGGCCCCCTCTTGAGCCAGATGGTTCTAGGACCTCGTCCTATACCCACACCTCCCCTTGGGACTACCGGTGAACCCCTCAATAGTCCCTCCATCTTCACACGCACCAGCTGGTCTCCACCGCATACTACGCCAGGCCGCGCCCATAACATGGCTCGTGGTTGTACGGTTCACATGGGTTGCCTCTCTAAGAACCGGTCATTTATGTGATTTAGGTGATAAACAAACCAGGGCACTACCGGTGAACCCCTGCATAGTCCCCGGACTGCCGGTAAACCCCTGCACAGTCCCCATACCGATCACCCAAATCTTAAGTCCTAGGCCATGTTGCTAACACAGTTTATCGTTCCAATCATGAAGTGACATAATTCATTGATCATAATTTATTTAACCCAACATCCCACAAAGCAACCTAAGCATTACCTACCCATAATGAACCCACCAACTAGTCCAAGGCGACAAGGAAAAAGGGTAAAACAATACTAGGAAAAACCTAACAATAGGTTCCCAATCAATTGACACAAGCATGTAGTTCTACGATAATTATTGTAATAGGTACAAGATGCATCATGGACACTTGTTTTATATTAGATGTTGCTGCTCAGTGATAACATAACTTGATCTTCATCCTCGTACGATTCCGATGCGTAAAATTCCTATTTGCGCAAGACATACAAAGCATACACACAATAAATACACAATGCAAGGTATGGGACAATTGGATATGGTTGGGCAAAGGTTGCAATTAGATAGTTTATTTGGATATAACAATGTAGGTGAAAGAATCATCTAGATCGGGGTTGTGGATCACAAGATACACAAGGTTAAAGCTGCAAGGATTGCGGCTGCGCACAGATAGTGCAAAACATATGTGCACGTTCCTAATGATTGGCTCTGGTTATAAAGGAATTGTTTGAACAGAAATCTTCCTAGTGGCGTGGGACATGTCAAACGCAAGGTGAATTGGATCATAAATTAACTATACTCGAGATCGATTGGCTGCATCATGACGAGGTCATCCAGCAGCAGATGACACACAGATCACGTTCCTGGTTGCACCAGGGCTTTTCTAGGAGAACGCTTTGGTGGAGGTGATCACAAGACCCTGGAACACAATTAGGAATGGCGGTGGTATCAAGAGCATCTCTGAATTTGGAGAAAAGGTGATGGTTTTACCGTCACGCGTGCTGGATTCGCCTAGATTAGGGAGCAGCTGACATTGCGATGCAGATCCTAGAGGCATATGACGTCAAATGGTGCTGAAGTTTGGATATGTTGTAGAGGATATGTTGTAGAGGACATCTGGGCGCACCTCCATGTAAAATTTGGCAGCATTTGGATGGGTGGATTACCGGGAACACCAAAGCCAACCGACAGAACTGTTGCTGGACGTGAGGGCAGGGTTGCGTGGCGGCAGCCTTGTGGCGTGGCGAGGGTTTGAGGTGGGTGGGGAGGATGTGGGAGGGGTTCTAGTATATATAGGAGGGGTGGGGGCTGGTGAGGGAAGAATATGGAAGGTGTTTTATGAGGAATAAATGCATTATTGATGGCAATTTATTGTCTTGTTCCTTCCTGTTAAGTGTTTATGGTAGGTGGAGTTTCTTTCCATAGTAGTGTTTATGGAAGGAGGGATTTATTTCCATAGAGATGATTATGGAAGGTGGGTTTATTTCCATAGAAGGTTTTATGGAATGTTGTGCAAATATGGAAGGTATTATATCTAGGTACGTCGATGCGGTAGGTGAAATGAATGAGGATGAAAATGAGTATAGATACACCAACGCCGTGTAGGGTGAAACATTTGAGGAACAAAGATACAATGTGATGAAATAGGTTTGGAAGTCGGTGTTTGACAATGCATATACGTGAGTCAAGGAGACATAGATAGTTGAGCCCCATTTTAAAATAGAATGTACATTTATAAAATTTGATTGAAAGGACATTTATAAAAAAAATGACAAAATATTGAAATCAAATAAAATAAAAAGATTTTACTTATCTAAAAAGGATTTGGTTCAAAGGTGAAAACTTTTGTGATATAGAACAATTTCTTAAACCTAATATAATCTTTGTTAATTTGCAAGGTTTTCTGTAAATAGTTTCAAAATTTGAGAAATCCAAATAAATTGTTTGAAAGCGGTTCACATTCCAAAATGGGAAATTTTGGGATGTGACAGAACCATGCCTAGACTCTCGAGTTTATGGGTGCACAAGAAACCATGAAAGGTAACCCACATCCCTCGGCCACGCGGTTCAGCACACCGTGGGTGTAAGCACACGAAAAATGAGACCTATAACCTAAAATGAGCGTAACTTCTGCATCTTTGTCCTTTTGGGGCATACTTTTTTTCTAGAAAGCTTGCGGCAAGGCCACACCGACAAAAAGCAAAATTCAAAGAGTAGAAGAGTATATAATTTTATTAAAAATAAATACTTCCCTATGGTTGAGATACCGTCCCAAGTACCTCCTACTGCTAGCATGTTACATTCAATACAACGTCGAACTCCATCGCGGTGGAGGACTCGCCCACCATATCATGAACCGCGCCTAGACTAACGCATTTATAGGTACACAAGGAACCATGGAAGGTAACCCACATCAATCGGGCATACAGTTCATCACACCGTGGATGTAGGCACATGAACAAGGAGACCAATAACCTAAAACGAGCATAAGTTTTGCATCCGTTGTCTGATCGGGAAATACTTTTTTTAGAGAGAGCTTGCAGCAAGGCCAACACAGACAAAAAGTGAAATTCAAACAGTAGAATTGTATATAAGTTTTTACAAAATAAATACTTCCCTATGGTTGAGATATCGCCCCGAATACCTCCTACTACTAGCATGTTACATTCAATACAGCATCGAACTCCATCACGATGGAGGATTTACCCACCGTATCATGAACCTCGCCTAGACTACCAAGTTTATGGGTACACAAGGAACCATGGAAGGTAACCCACATCCCTCAGCTACGCGGTTTAGCACACCATGGGTGTAAGCACACGAAAAATGAGACATGTAACCTAAAACGAGCATAACTTTTGCATCCCTTGTCCATTCGGGGCTTACTTTTTTTCTAGAAAGCTTGCGGCGAGGCCAACACCCACAAAAAGCAAAATTCAAAGAGTAGAATAGTATATAATTTTATTAAAAATAAATACTTCCCTATGGTTGAGATACCACCCCCAGTACGTCCTACTGCTAGCATGTTATATTTAATACAACATCGAACTCCATCGCGGTGTAGGACTCGCCCACCATATCATGAACCACGCCTAGACTACCGAATTTATGGGTACACAAGGAACCATGAAAGGTAACCCAAATCAATCGGGCACGCGGTTCATCACATCATGGATGTAAGCACATGAAGAAGGAGACCAATAATCTAAAACGAGCATAACTTTTGCATCCATTGTCCAATCAGGACATACTTTTTTTTCTAGAAAGCTTGCAGCAAGGCCAACACCGACAAAAAGAAAAATTCAAAGAGTAGAATAATATATAAGTTTTTACAAAATAAATACTTCCCTATGGTTGAGATACCGCCCCGAATACCACCTACTGCCAGCATGTTACATTCAATACCGCATCGAACTCCATCACGCTGGAGGACTCACCCATCATATCATGAACCACGCCTAGACTCTCGATGGGTACATGGGTGTAAGCACACGAAAAAGAAGACCTATAACCTAAAACGAGCATAACTTCTGCATCCGTTGTCTGATCGGGGCATACTTTTTTTTCTAGAAAGCTTGCAGCGAGGCCAACACCGACAAAAAGCAAAATTCAAAGAGTAGAATAGTATATAATTTTTTACTAAATAAATACTTCCCTATGGTTGAGATACCGCCCCAAATACCACCTACTGCCAGCATGTTACATTCAATACCGCATCGAACTCCATCACGCTGGAGGACTCACCCATCATATCATGAACCACGCCTAGACTCTCGATGGGTACACAAGGAACCGTGGAAGGTAACCCACATCCCTCGGCCATGCGGTTCAGCACACCGTGGGTGTAAGCACACGAAAAATGAGACCTATAACCTAAAACGAGCGTAGTTTTTGCATCCGTTATCCGTTCGGGGCATACTTTTTTTCTAGAAAGCTTGCGGTGAGGCCAACACCGACAAAAAGCAAGATTCAAAGAGTATAGAATTTTATTAAAAATAAATACTTACCTATGGTTGAGATATCATCCCAAGTACCTCCTACTGTTAGCATGTTATATTCAATACAATGTCGAACTCCATCGCGGTGGAGGACTCGCCCACCACATCATGAGCCGCACCTAGACTACCATAATTATGGGTACACAAGAAACCATGGAAGGTAACCCACATCAATCGGGCATGCAGTTCATCACACCGTGGATGTAAGCACATGAAAAAGGAGACCAATAACCTAAAACGAGCATAACTTTTGCGTCCGTTGTCTGATCGGGGCATACTTTTTTTTTCTAGAAAGCTTGCAGCGAGGCCAACACAGACAAAAAGCGAAATTAAAAGAGTAGAATAGTATATAATTGTTTAGAAAATAAACACTTCCCTATGGTTGAGATACCACCCTGAATTCCTCCTGCTAGCAGCATGTTACATTCAATACAGCATCAAACTCCATCGTGGTGGAGGATTTGCCCACCGTATCATGAACCGCGCCTAGACTACCGATTTTATGGGTACACAAGGAACGATGGAAGGTAACCCACATCCCTCGGCCACGCGGTTCAGCACACAGTGGGTGTAAGCACACAAAAAGTAAGACCTATAACCTAAAACGAGCATAACTTTTGCGTCCCTTGTCCATTTGGGGCATACTTTTTTTCTAGAAAGCTTGCGGCGAGGCCAACACCGACAAAAAGCAAAATTCAAAGAGTAGAGTAGTATATAATTTTATTAAAAATAAATACTTCCCTATGGTTGAGATACCGCCCTGACCTCCTACTGCTAGCATGTTACATTCAATACAATCGAACTCCATCGCGGTGGAGGACTCGCCCACCATATCATGTACCGTGCCTAGACTACCGCATTTATGGGTACACAAGGAACCATGGAAGGTAACCCACATCAATCGGGCACGTGGTTCATCACACTGGGGATGTAAGCACACGAAAAATGAGACCTATAACCTAAAACGAGCGTAACTTTTGCATCCGTTGTTTGTTCGGGGCATACTTTTTTTTCTAGAAAGCTTGCAGCGAGGCCAACACCGACGAAAAGCAAAATTCAAGGAGTAGAAGAGTATATAATTTTATTAAAAATAAATACTTCCCTATGGTTGAGATACCACCCCGAGTACCTCCTACTGCTAGCATGTTACATTCAATATAACGTCGAACTCCATCGCAGTGGAGGACTCGCCCACCATATCATGAACCGCGCCTAGACTACCGCATTTATGGGTACACAAGGAACCATGGAAGGTAACCCACATCCCTCGGCCACGCGGTTCAGCACACCGTGGGTGTAAGCACACGAAAAATGAGACCTATAACCTAAAACGAGCGTAATTTTTGCATCCGTTATCCGTTCGGGGCATACTTTTTTTCTAGAAAGCTTGCGGTGAGGCCAACACCGACAAAAAGCAAGATTCAAAGAGTAGAAGAGTATAGAATTTTATTAAAAGTAAATACTTCCCTATGGTTGAGATATCGTCCTGAGTACCTCCTACTGCTAGCATGTTACATTCAATACAACGTCGAACTCCATCGCGGTGGAGGACTCGCCCACCATATCATGAACCGCGCCTAGACTACCACAATTATGGGTACACAAGAAACCATGGAAGGTAACCCACATCAATTGGGCACGTAGTTCATCACACCGTGGATGTAAGCACACGAAAAATTAGACCAATAACCTAAAATGAGCATAACTTTTGCATCCGTTGTCTGATCGAGGCATACTTTTTTTTCTAGAAAGCTTGCAGCGAGGCCAACATAGACAAAAAGTCAAATTAAAAGAGTAGAATAGGATATAATTGTTTAGAAAATAAACATTTCCCTATGGTTGAGATACCACCCTGAATTCCTCCTACTAGCAGCATGTTACATTCAATACAGCATCGAACTCCATCGCGGTGGAGGATTTGCCCACCGTATCATGAACCGCGCCTAGACTATCGATTTTATGGGTACACAAGGAACCATGGAAGGTAACCCACATCTCTCGGCCACGCGGTTCAGCACACAGTGGGTGTAAGCACACAAAAAATAAGACCTATAACCTAAAACAAGCATAACTTTTGCGTCCCTTGTCCGTTTGGGGCATACTTTTTTTCTAGAAAGCTTGCGGCGAGGCCAACACCGATAAAAAGCAAAATTCAAAGAGTAGAGTAGTATATAATTTTATTAAAAATAAATACTTCCCTATGGTTGAGATACCGCCCTGAGTACCTCCTACTGCTAGCATGTTACATTCAATACAATCGAACTCCATCGCGGTGGAGGACTCGCCCACCATATCATGTACCGTGCCTAGACTACCGCATTTATGGGTACACAAGGAACCATGGAAGGTAACCCACATCAATCGGGCACGTGGTTCATCACACTGTGGATGTAAGCACACGAAAAATGAGACCTATAACCTAAAACGAGCGTAACTTTTGCATCTATTGTCTGTTCGGGGCATACATTTTTATTCTAGAAAGCTTGCAGCGAGGCCAACACCGACGAAAAGCAAAATTCAAGGAGTAGAAGAGTATATAATTTTATTAAAAATAAATACTTCCCTATGGTTGAGATACCACCCCGAGTACCTCCTACTGCTAGCATGTTACATTCAATATAACGTCGAACTCCATCGCAGTGGAGGACTCGCCCACCATATCATGAACCGCGCCTAGACTACCGCATTTATGGGTACACAAGGAACCATGGAAGGTAACCCACATCCCTCGGCCACGCGGTTCAGCACACCGTGGGTGTAAGCACATGAAAAATGAGACCTATAACCTAAAACGAGCGTAACTTCTGGATCCGTTGTCTGATCGGGGCATACGTTTTTTTTCTAGAAAGCTTGCAGCGAGGCCAACACCGACAAAAATCAAAATTCAAAGAGTAGAATAGTATATAATTTTTTACTAAATAAATACTTCCCTATGGTTGAGATACCGCCCCGAATACCTCCTACTGCCAGCATGTTACATTCAATACAGCATCGAACTCCATCGCGGTGGAGGACTCACCCATCGTATCATGAACCGCGCCTAGACTCTCGATGGGTACACAAGGAACCGTGGAAGGTAACCCACATCCCTCGGCCATGCGTTTCAGCACACCGTGGGTGTAAGCACACGAAAAATGAGACCTATAACCTAAAACAAGCGTAGTTTTTGCATCCGTTATCCGTTCAGGGCATACTTTTTTTCTAGAAAGCTTGCGGTGAGGCCAACACCGACAAAAAGCAAGATTCAAAGAGTAGAAGAGTATAGAATTTTATTAAAAATAAATACTTCCCTATGGTTGAGATATCGTCTCGATTACCTCCTACTGCTAGCATGTTACATTCAATACAACGTCGAACTCCATCGCGGTGCAGGACTCGCCCACCATATCATGAACCGCGCCTAGACTACCACAATTATGGGTACACAAGAAACCATGGAAGGTAACCCACATCAATCGGGCATGCAGTTCATCACACCGTGGATGTAAGCACACGAAAAAGGAGACCAATAACCTAAAACGAGCATAACTTTTGCATCCGTTGTCTGATCGGGGCATACTTTTTTTTTCTAGAAAGCTTGCAGCGAGGCCAACACAGACAAAAAGCAAAATTAAAAGAGTAGAATAGTATATAATTGTTTAGAAAATAAACACTTCTCTATGGTTGAGATACCACCCTGAATTCCTCCTGCTAGCAGCATGTTACATTCAATACAGCATCAAACTCCATCGCGGTGGAGGATTTGCCCACCGTATCATAAACCGCGCCTAGACTACCGATTTTATGGGTACACAAGGAACGATGGAAGGTAACCCACATCCCTCGGCCACGCGGTTCAGCACACAGTGGGTGTAAGCACACAAAAAGTAAGACCTATAACCTAAAACGAGCATAACTTTTG
The DNA here is from genome assembly GCA_032690845.1 of Eleusine coracana subsp. coracana. NCBI lineage: Eukaryota > Viridiplantae > Streptophyta > Magnoliopsida > Poales > Poaceae > Eleusine > Eleusine coracana. The sequence continues at coordinate 24,037 of MU847503.1, forward strand.
CATCCCTTGTCCATTTAGGGCGTACTTTTTTTCTAGAAAGCTTGCGGCGAGGCCAACACCGACAAAAAGCAAAATTCAAAGAGTAGAGTAGTATATAATTTTATTAAAAATAAATACTTCCCTATGGTTGAGATACCGCCCTGAGTACCTCCTACTGCTAGCATGTTACATTCAATACAATCGAACTCCATCGCGGTGGAGGACTCGCCCACCATATCATGTACCGTGCCTAGACTACCGCATTTATGGGTACACAAGGAACCATGGAAGGTAACCCACATCAATCGGGCACGTGGTTCATCACACTGTGGATGTAAGCACACGAAAAATTAGACCTATAACCTAAAACGAGCGTAACTTTTGCATCCATTGTTTGTTCGGGGCATACTTTTTTTTCCAGAAAGCATGCAGCGAGGCCAACACCGACGAAAAGCAAAATTCAAGGAGTAGAAGAGTATATAATTTTATTAAAAATAAATACTTCCCTATGGTTGAGATACCACCCCGAGTACCTCCTACTGCTAGCATGTTACATTCAATATAACGTCAAACTCCATCGCAGTGGAGGACTCGCCCACCATATCATGAACCGCGCCTAGACTACCGCATTTATGGGTACACAAGGAACCATGGAAGGTAACCCACATCCCTCGGCCACGCGGTTCAGCACACCGTGGGTGTAAGCACACGAAAAATGAGACCTATAACCTAAAACAAGCGTAGTTTTTGCATCCGTTATCCGTTCGGGGCATACTTTTTTTCTAGAAAGCTTGCGGTGAGGCCAACACCGACAAAAAGCAAGATTCAAAGAGTAGAAGAGTACAGAATTTTATTAAAAGTAAATACTTCCCTATGGTTGAGATATCGTCCTGAGTACCTCCTACTGCTAGCATGTTACATTCAATACAACGTCGAACTCCATCGCGGTGGAGGACTCGCCCACCATATCATGAACCGCGCCTAGACTACCACAATTATGGGTACACAAGAAACCATGGAAGGTAACCCACATCAATCGGGCACGTAGTTCATCACACCGTGGATGTAAGCACACGAAAAATTAGACCAATAACCTAAAATGAGCATAACTTTTGCATCCGTTGTCTAATCGAGGCATACTTTTTTTTCTAGAAAGCTTGCAGCGAGGCCAACATAGACAAAAAGTCAAATTAAAAGAGTAGAATAGGATATAATTGTTTAGAAAATAAACATTTCCCTATGGTTGAGATACCACCCTGAATTCCTCCTACTAGCAGCATGTTACATTCAATACAGCATCGAACTCCATCGCGGTGGAGGATTTGCCCACCGTATCATGAACCGCGCCTAGACTATTGATTTTATGGGTACACAAGGAACCATGGAAGGTAACCCACATCTCTCGGCCACGCGGTTCAGCACACAGTGGGTGTAAGCACACAAAAAATAAGACCTATAACCTAAAACAAGCATAACTTTTGCGTCCCTTGTCCGTTTGGGGCATCCTTTTTTTCTAGAAAGCTTGCGGCGAGGCCAACACCGATAAAAAGCAAAATTCAAAGAGTAGAGTAGTATATAATTTTATTAAAAATAAATACTTCCCTATGGTTTGAGATACCGCCCTGAGTACCTCCTACTGCTAGCATGTTACATTCAATACAATCGAACTCCATCGCGGTGGAGGACTCGCCCACCATATCATGTACCGTGCCTAGACTACCGCATTTATGGGTACACAAGGAACCATGGAAGGTAACCCACATCAATCGGGCACGTGGTTCATCACACTGTGGATGTAAGCACACGAAAAATGAGACCTATAACCTAAAACGAGCAACACTTTTGCATCTATTGTCTGTTCGGGGCATACATTTTTATTCTAGAAAGCTTGCAGCGAGGCCAACACTGACGAAAAGCAAAATTCAAGGAGTAGAAGAGTATATAATTTTATTAAAAATAAATACTTCCCTATGGTTGAGATACCACCCCGAGTACCTCCTACTGCTAGCATGTTACATTCAATATAACGTCGAACTCCATCGCAGTGGAGGACTCGCCCACCATATCATGAACCGCGCCTAGACTACCGCATTTATGGGTACACAAGGAACCATGGAAGGTAACCCACATCCCTCGGCCACGCGGTTCAGCACACCGTGGGTGTAAGCACATGAAAAATGAGACCTATAACCTAAAACGAGCGTAACTTCTGCATCCGTTGTCTGATCGGGGCATACTTTTTTTTTCTAGAAAGCTTGCAGCGAGGCCAACACCGACAAAAAGCAAAATTCAAAGAGTAGATTAGTATATAATTTTTTACTAAATAAATAGTTCCCTATGATTGAGATACCGCCCCGAATACCTCCTACTGCCAGCATGTTACATTCAATACAGCATCGAACTCCATCGCGGTGGAGGACTCACCCATCGTATCATGAACCGTGCCTAGACTCTCGATGGGTACACAAGGAACCGTGGAAGGTAACCCACATCCCTCGGCCATGCGTTTCAGCACACCGTGGGTGTAAGCACACGAAAAATGAGACCTATAACCTAAAACAAGCGTAGTTTTTGCATCCGTTATCCGTTCAGGGCATACTTTTTTTCTAGAAAGCTTACGGTGAGGCCAACACCGACAAAAAGCAAGATTCAAAGAGTAGAAGAGTATAGAATTTTATTAAAAATAAATACTTCCCTATGGTTGAGATATCGTCCCGATAACCTCCTACTGCTAGCATGTTACATTCAATACAACGTCGAACTCCATCGCGGTGGAGGACTCGCCCACCATATCATGAACCGCGCCTAGACTACCACAATTATGGGTACACAAGAAACCATGGAAGGTAACCCACATCAATCGGGCATGCAGTTCATCACACCGTGGATGTAAGCACACGAAAAAGGAGACCAATAACCTAAAACGAGCATAACTTTTGCATCCGTTGTCTGATCGGGGCATACTTTTTTTTTTCTAGAAAGCTTGCAGCGAGGCCAACACAGACAAAAAGCGAAATTAAAAGAGTAGAATAGTATATAATTGTTTAGAAAATAAACACTTCCCTATGGTTGAGATACCACCCTGAATTCCTCCTGCTAGCAGCATGTTACATTCAATACAGCATCGAACTCCATCGCGGTGGAGGATTTGCCCACCGTATCATGAACCGTGCCTAGACTACCGATTTTATGGGTACACAAGGAATGATGGAAGGTAACCCACATCCCTCGGCCACGCGGTTCAGCACACAGTGGGTGTAAGCACACAAAAAATAAGACATATAACCTAAAACGAGCATAACTTTTGCGTCCCTTGTCCGTTTGGGGCATACTTTTTTTCTAGAAAGCTTGCGGCGAGGCCAACACCGACAAAAAGCAAAATTCAAAGAGTAGAGTAGTATATAATTTTATTAAAAATAAATACTTCCCTATGGTTGAGATACCGCCCTGAGTACCTCCTACTGCTAGCATGTTACATTCAATACAATCGAACTCCATCGCGGTGGAGGACTCGCCCACCATATCATGTACCGTTCCTAGACTACAGCATTTATGGGTACACAAGGAGCCATGGAAGGTAACCCACATCAATCGGGCACGTGGTTCATCACACTGTGGATGTAAGCACATGAAAAATGAGACCTATAACCCAAAACGAGCGTAACTTTTGCATCTGTTGTCTATTCGGGGCATACATTTTTATTCTAGAAAGCTTGCAGCGAGGCCAACACCGACGAAAAGCAAAATTCAAGGAGTAGAAGGGTATATAATTTTATTAAAAATAAATACTTCCCTATGGTTGAGATACCACCCCGAGTACCTCCTACTGCTAGCGTGTTACATTCAATATAACGTCGAACTCCATCGCAGTGGAGGACTCGCCCACCATATTGATGAGGACATCACCATGCTGGATACGCGCATATCATGGCCTTCCCCAAGTTACATGTCGTCACCAACTCGGTCGCCGCGTTCGTCTCGGATTCAGCCGACACCCCTTCACGGTTTTGATGATATCTCCCACATCTGATGTCCAAACGAGGCGTTCTTCGATGCGTTGGAAAGAGGACGACGATGCCGTCGTTTTGGTTCTGGTCCTAGCTCCAGAAGGGTCGTGAGTCATAATATGTGACTATGACAAGGTGCTGTGCCACCTATTTTGGGCCAACTTGGCCATGTATCGTGTCGGGCCATAAGCCCATGTTGTGGGCGCCCCCCCTGGACGCCCCAACCCCTAGGACGTCTTTGTTTCCTATATAAACTCAGTAGCCGCCGTCTTTTAGTTTTGGGTTTTGTTTAGTTCAGTTTTCCAGCGAGAAACTTGATCGAATTATTGTAACTGTGGCGACAAGTTCTTTTACAGTAATCCAGGGCCCCTGTTCTTGTTCTACACCACTGTGGCGATTAGTCCTTTGGTGATCAGAGCTTGAACCTTTTCTTGTGATTCACTTCATCCATATTTGCAATTTCAGATTGCGTATTTATCCTCTCTTGCTTGTGTTCTCGATTTCGCTTGTAGGAACAATCAAGTTGTGCTTGGTGTAACGGTTGCGGGGTTGGATCATGTCTGATTCACGCCGGGTCGTCGACGCCGAGTTCCCCAAATTCGAGTTTATCCCCTTACCTCTTGGAAGATCGGGCCATATCTACATCACATATCATGAACCGCGCCTAGACTACTGCATTTATGGGTACACAAGGAACCATGGAAGGTAACCCACATCCCTTGGCCACACGGTTCAGCACACCGTGGGTGTAAGCACATGAAAAATGAGACCTATAACCTAAAACGAGCGTAACTTCTGCATCCGTTGTCTGATCGGGGCATACTTTTTTTTTTCTAGAAAGCTTGCAGCGAGGCCAACACCGACAAAAAGCAAAATTTTCCCAAAGAGTAGAATAGTATAAAATTTTTTACTAAATAAATACTTCCCTATGGTTGAGATACCGCCCCGAATACCTCCTACTGCCAGCATGTTACATTCAATACAGCATCGAACTCCATCGCGGTGGAGGACTCACCCATCGTATCATGAACCACGCCTAGACTCTCGATGGGTACACAAGGAACCGTGGAAGGTAACCTACATCCCTCGGCCATGTGGTTCAGCACACCGTGGGTGGAAGCACACGAAAAGTGAGACCTATAACCTAAAACGAGCGTAACTTTTGCATCCGTTATCCGTTCGGGGCATACTTTTTTTCTATAAAGCTTGCAGTGAGGCCAACACCGATAAAAAGCAAAATTCAAAGAGTAGAAGAGTATATAATTTTATTAAAAATAAATACTTCCCTATGGTTGAGATACCATCCCGAGTACCTCCTACTGCTAGCATTTTATATTCAATACAATGTCGAACTCCATCGCGGTGGAGGACTCGCCCACCATATCATGAACTGCGCCTAGACTACCACAATTATGGGTACACAAGAAACAATGGAAGGTAACCCACATCTATCGGGCACGCAGTTCATCACACCGTGGATGTAAGCACACGAAAAATGAGACCAATAACCTAAAACGAGCATAACTTTTGCATCCGTTGTCCGATCGGGGTATACTTTTTTTTTTCTAGAAAGCTTGCAGCGAGGCCAACACAGACAAAAAGAGAAATTCAAAGAGTAGAATAGTATATAATTTTTTACAAAATAAACACTTCCCAATGCTTGAGATACCACCCTAAATTCCTCCTGCTAGCAGCATGTTACATTCAATACAACATCGAACTCCATCACGGTGGAGGATTTGCCCACCGTATCATGAACTGCGCCTAGACTCCCGATTTTATGGGTACACAAGGAACCATGGAAGGTAACCCACATCCCTCGGCCACGCGGTTCAGCACACAGTGGGTGTAAGCACACAAAAAATAAGACCTATAACCTAAAACGAGCGTAACTTTTGCGTCCCTTGTCCGTTTGGGGCATACTTTTTTTCTAGAAAGCTTGCGGCGAGGCCAACACCGACAAAAAGAAAAATTCAAAGAGTAGAATAGTATATAATTTTATTAAAAATAAATACTTCCCTATGGTTGAGATACCGCCATGAGTACCTCCTACTGCTAGCATGATACATTTAATACAATCGAACTCCATCGCGGTGGAGGACTCGCCCACCATATCATGTATCGTGCCTAGACTACCGCCTTTATGGGTACGTAAGGAACCATGGAAGGTAACCCACATCAACCGGGCACGCGGTTCATCACACTGTGGATGTAAGCACACTAAAAACGAGACCTATAACCTAAAACGAGCGTAAATTTTGCATCCGTTGTCTGCTCGGGGCAAACTTTTTTTTTCTAGAAAGCTTGCAGCGAGGCCAACACCGACAAAAAGCAAAATTCAAGGAGTAGAAGGGTATATAATTTTATTAAAAATAAATACTTCCCTATGGTTGAGATACCACCCCAGGTACCTCCTACTACTAGCATGTTACATTCAATATAACGTCGTACTCCATCGCAGTGGAGGACTCGCCCACCATATCATGTACCGTGCCTAGACTACAGCATTTATGGGTACACAAGGAGCCATGGAAGGTAACCCACATCAATCGGGCACGTGGTTCATCACACTGTGGATGTAAGCACATGAAAAATGAGACCTATAACCCAAAACGAGCGTAACTTTTGCATCTGTTGTCTATTCGGGGCATACATTTTTATTCTAGAAAGCTTGCAGCGAGGCCAACACCGACGAAAAGCAAAATTCAAGGAGTAGAAGAGTATATAATTTTATTAAAAATAAATACTTCCCTATGGTTGAGATACCACTCCGAGTACCTCCTACTGCTAGCATGTTACATTCAATATAACGTCGAACTCCATCACAGTGGAGGACTCGCCCACCATATTGATGAGGACATCACCATGCTGGATACGTGCATATCATGGCCTTCCCCAAGTTACAAGTCGTCACCAACTCGGTCGCCGCGTTCGTCTCGGATTCAGCCGACACCCCTTCACGGTTTTGATGATATCTCCCACATCCGATGTCCAAACGAGGCGTTCTTCGATGCGTTGGAAAGAGGACGACGATGCCGTCGTTTTGGTTCTGGTCCTAGCTCCAGAAGGGTCGTGAGTCATAATATGTGACTATGACAAGGTGCTGTGCCACCTATTTTGGGCCAACTTGGCCATGTATCGTGTCGGGCCATAAGCCCATGTTGTGGGCGCCCCCCCTGGACGCCCCAACCCCTAGGACGTCTTTGTTTCCTATATAAACTCAGTAGCCGCCGTCTTTTAGTTTCGGGTTTTGTTTAGTTCAGTTTTCCAGCGAGAAACTTGATCGAATTATTGTAACTGTGGCGACAAGTTCTTTTACAGTAATCCAGGGCCCCTGTTCTTGTTCTACACCACTGTGGCGATTAGTCCTTTGGTGATCAGAGCTTGAACCTTTTCTTGTGATTCACTTCATCCATATTTGCAATTTCAGATTGCGTATTTATCCTCTCTTGCTTGTGTTCTCGATTTCGCTTGTAGGAACAATCAAGTTGTGCTTAGTGTAACGGTTGCGGGGTTGGATCATGTCTGATTCACGCCGGGTCGTCGACGCCGAGTTCCCCAAATTCGAGTTTATCCCCTTACCTCTTGGAAGATCGGGCCATATCTACATCACATATCATGAACCGCGCCTAGACTACCGCATTTATGGGTACACAAGGAACCATGGAAGGTAACCCACATCCCTTGGCCACACGGTTCAGCACACCGTGGGTGTAAGCACATGAAAAATGAGACCTATAACCTAAAACGAGCGTAAATTCTACATCCGTTGTCTGATCGGGGCATACTTTTTTTTTCTAGAAAGCTTGCAGCGAGGCCAACACCGACAAAAAGCAAAATTTTCTCAAAGAGTAGAATAGTATAAAATTTTTTACTAAATAAATACTTCCCTATGGTTGAGATACCACCCCGAATACCTCCTACTGCCAGCATGTTACATTCAATACAGCATCGAACTCCATCGCGGTGGAGGACTCACCCATCGTATCATGAACCACGCCTAGACTCTCGATGGGTATACAAGGAACCGTGGAAGGTAACCTACATCCCTCGGCCATGTGGTTCAGCACACCGTGGGTGTAAGCACACGAAAAGTGAGACCTATAACCTAAAACGAGCGTAACTTTTGCATCCGTTATCCGTTTGGGGCATACTTTTTTTCTATAAAGCTTGCAATGAGGCCAACATCGATAAAAAGCAAAATTCAAAGAGTAGAAGTGTATATAATTTTATTAAAAATAAATACTTCCCTATGGTTGAGATACCATCCCGAGTACCTCCTACTGCTAGCTTGTTATATTCAATACAATGTCGAACTCCATCGCGGTGGAGGACTCGCCCACCATATCATGAACTGCGCCTAGACTACCACAATTATGGGTACACAAGAAACAATGGAAGGTAACCCACATCTATCGGGCACGCAGTTCATCACACCGTGGATGTAAGCACACGAAAAATGAGACCAATAACCTAAAACGAGCATAACTTTTGCATCCGTTGTCCGATCGGGGTATACTTTTTTTTTTCTAGAAAGCTTGCAGCGAGGCCAACACAGACAAAAAGAGAAATTCAAAGAGTAGAATAGTATATAATTTTTTACAAAATAAACACTTCCCAATGCTTGAGATACCACCCTAAATTCCTCCTGCTAGCAGCATGTTACATTCAATACAGCATCGAACTCCATCACGGTGGAGGTTTTGCCCACCGTATCATGAACTGCGCCTAGACTACCGATTTTATGGGTACACAAGGAACCATGGAAGGTAACCCACATCCCTCGGCCACGCGGTTCAGCACACAGTGGGTGTAAGCACACAAAAAATAAGACCTATAACCTAAAACGAGCGTAACTTTTGCGTCCCTTGTCCGTTTGGGGCATACTTTTTTTCTAGAAAGCTTGCGGCGAGGCCAACACCGACAAAAAGAAAAATTCAAAGAGTAGAATAGTATATAATTTTATTAAAAATAAATACTTCCCTATGGTTGAGATACCGCCATGAGTACCTCCTACTGCTAGCATGATACATTTAATACAATCGAACTCCATCGCGATGGAGGACTCGCCCACCATATCATGTATCGTGCCTAGACTACCGCCTTTATGGGTACGTAAGGAACCATGGAAGGTAACCCACATCAACCGGGCACGCGGTTCATCACACTGTGGATGTAAGCACACTAAAAACGAGACCTATAACCTAAAACGAGCGTAAATTTTGCATCCGTTGTCTGCTCGGGGCAAACTTTTTTTTTTCTAGAAAGCTTGCAGCGAGGCCAACACCGACAAAAAGCAAAATTCAAGGAGTAGAAGGGTATATAATTTTATTAAAAATAAATACTTCCCTATGGTTGAGATACCACCCCAGGTACCTCCTACTACTAGCATGTTACATTCAATATAACGTCGTACTCCATCGCAGTGGAGGACTCGCCCACCATATCATGAACCGCGCCTAGACTACCGCATTTATGGGTACACAAGGAACCATGGAAGGTAACCCGCATCCCTCAGCCACGTGGTTCAGCACACCGTGGGTGTAAGCACACAAAAAATGAGACCTATAACCTAAAATGAGCGTAACTTCTGCATTCGTTGTCCGATCGGGGCATACTTTTTTTTCTAGAAAGCTTGCAGCGAGGCCAACACTGACAAAAAGCAAAATTCAAAGAGTAGAATAGTATATAATTTTTTACTAAATAAGTACTTTCCTATGGTTGAGATACCACCCCGAATACCTCCTACTGCCAGCATGTTACATTCAATACAACATCGAACTCCATCGCGGTGGAGGACACACCCATCGTATCATGAACCGCGCCTAGACTCTCGATGGGTACACAAGGAACCGTGGAAGGTAACCTACATCCCTCGGCCATGTGGTTCAGCACACCGTGGGTGTAAGCACACGAAAAATGAGACCTATAACCTAAAACGAGCGTAACTTTTGCATCCGTTATCCGTTCGGGGCATACTTTTTTCTATAAAGCTTGCGGTGAGGCCAACACCGAAAAAAGCAAAATTCAAAGAGTAGAAGAGTATATAATTTTATTAAAAATAAATACTTCCCTATGGTTGAGATACCGCCATGAGTACCTCCTACTACTAGCATGTTACATTCAATACAATCGAACTCCATCGCGGTAGAGGACTCGCCCACCATATCATGTATCGTGCCTAGACTACCGCATTTATGGGTATGCAAGGAACCATGGAAGGTAACCCACATCAACCGGGCACGCGGTTCATCACACTGTGGATGTAAGCACATGAAAAATTAGACCTATAACCTAAAACGAGCGTAACTTTTGCAACCGTTGTCTGTTCGGGGCATACTTTTTTTTTCTAGAAAGCTTCTAGCGAGGCCAACACCGACAAAAAGCAAAATTCAAGGAGTAGAAGAGTATATAATTTTATTAAAAATAAATACTTCCCTATGGTTGAGATACCACCCCAAGTACCTAATACTGCTAGCATGTTACATTCAATATAACGTCGAACTCCATCACAGTGGAGGACTCGCCCACCATATCATGAACCGCGCCTAGCCTACCGCATTTATGGGTACACAAGGAACCATGGAAGGTAACTCACATCCCTCAGCCACGTGGTTCAGCACACTGTGGGTGTAAGCACACGAAAAATGAGACCTATAACCTAAAATTATCGTAACTTCTGCATTCGTTGTCTGATCGGGGCATACTTTTTTTTTCTAGAAGGTTGCAGCGAGGCCAACACCGACAAAAAGCAAAATTTTCTCAAAGAGTAGAATAGTATAAAATTTTTTACTAAATAAATACTTCCCTATGGTTGAGATACCGCCCCGAATACCTCCTACTGCCAGCATGTTACATTCAATACAGCATCGAACTCCATCGCGGTGGAGGACTCACCCATCGTATCATGAACCACGCCTAGACTCTCGATGGGTACACAAGGAACCGTGGAAGGTAACCTACATCCCTCGGCCATGTGGTTCAGCACACCGTGGGTGTAAGCACACGAAAAGTGAGACCTATAACCTAAAACGAGCGTAACTTTTGCATCCGTTATCCGTTCGGGGCATACTTTTTTTCTATAAAGCTTGCAGTGAGGCCAACACCGATAAAAAGAAAAATTCAAAGAGTAGAAGAGTATATAATTTTATTAAAAATAAATACTTCCCTATGGTTGAGATACCATCCCGAGTACCTCCTACTGCTAGCATGTTATATTCAATACAATGTCGAACTCCATCGCGGTGGAGGACTCGCCCACCATATCATGAACTACGCCTAGACTACCACAATTATGGCTACACAAGAAACAATGGAAGGTAACCCACATCTATCGGGCACGCAGTTCATCACACCGTGGATGTAAGCACACGAAAAATGAGACCAATAACCTAAAACGAGCATAACTTTTGCATCCGTTGTCCGATCAGGGTATACTTTTTTTTTCTAGAAAGCTTGCAGCGAGGCCAACACAGACAAAAAGAGAAATTCAAAGAGTAGAATAGTATATAATTTTTTACAAAATAAACACTTCCCAATGCTTGAGATACCACCCTAAATTCCTCCTCCTAGCAGCATGTTACATTCAATACAGCATCGAACTCCATCACGGTGGAGGATTTGCCCACCGTATCATGAACTGCGCCTAGACTACCGATTTTATGGGTACACAAGGAACCATGGAAGGTAACCCACATCCCTCGGCCACGCGGTTCAGCACACAGTGGGTGTAAGCACACAAAAAATAAGACCTATAACCTAAAACGAGCGTAACTTTTGCGTCCCTTGTCCGTTTGGGGCATACTTTTTTTCTAGAAAGCTTGCGGCGAGGCCAACACCGACAAAGAGTAGAATAGTATATAATTTTATTAAAAATAAATACTTCCCTATGGTTGAGATACCGCCATGAGTACCTCCTACTGCTAGCATGATACATTTAATACAATCGAACTCCATCGCGGTGGAGGACTCGCCCACCATATCATGTATCGTGCCTAGACTACCGCCTTTATGGGTACGTAAGGAACCATGGAAGGTAACCCACATCAACCGGGCACGCGGTTCATCACACTGTGGATGTAAGCACACTAAAAACGAGACCTATAACCTAAAACGAGCGTAAATTTTGCATCCGTTGTCTGCTCGGGGCAAACTTTTTTTTTTCTCGAAAGCTTGCAGCGAGGCCAACACCGACAAAAAGCAAAATTCAAGGAGTAGAAGGGTATATAATTTTATTAAAAATAAATACTTCCCTATGGTTGAGATACCACCCCAGGTACCTCCTCCTACTAGCATGTTACATTCAATATAACGTCGTACTCCATCGCAGTGGAGGACTCGCCCACCATATCATGAACCGCGCCTAGACTACCGCATTTATGGGTACACAAGGAACCATGGAAGGTAACCCGCATCCCTCAGCCACGTGGTTCAGCACACCGTGGGTGTAAGCACACAAAAAATGAGACCTATAACCTAAAATGAGCGTAACTTCTGCATTCGTTGTCCGATCAGGGCATACTTTTTTTTTCTAGAAAGCTTGCAGCGAGGCCAACACTGACAAAAAGCAAAATTCAAAGAGTAGAATAGTATATAATTTTTTACTAAATAAGTACTTTCCTATGGTTGAGATACCACCCCGAATACCTCCTACTGCCAGCATGTTACATTCAATACAACATCGAACTCCATCGCGGTGGAGGACTCACCCATCGTATCATGAACCGCGCCTAGACTCTCGATGGGTACACAAGGAACCGTGGAAGGTAACCCACATCCCTCAGCCACGCGGTTCAGCACACCGTGGGTGTAAGCACACGAAAAATGAGACCTATAACCTAAAACGAGCGTAACTTTTGCATCTGTTGTCCGATCATGGCATACTTTTTTTTCTAGAAAGCTTGCAACAAGGCCAACACTGACAAAAAGCAATATTCAAAGAGTAGAATAGTATATAATTTTTTACAAAATAAATACTTCCCTATGGTTGAGATACCGCCCCGAATACCTCCTACTACCAGAATTTTACATTCAATACAACATCAAACTCCATTGCGGTGGAGGATTCGCCCACCATATCATGAACCATGCCTAGACTATCGAGTTTATGGGTACACAAGGAACCATGGAAGGTAACCCACACCCCTCGGCCATGCGTTTCACCACACCGTGGGTGTAAGCACACCAAAAATGAGACCTATAACCTAAAACGAGCATAACTTTTGCATCCGTTGTCCGATCGGGTTATACATTTTTTCTAGAAAGCATGCAGCGAGGCCAACACCGAAAAAAAGCAAAATTGAAAGTGTCGAAGAGTATATAATTTTATTAAAAATAAATACTTCCCTATGGTTGACATACCACCCCGAGTACCTCCTACTGCTAGCATGTTACATTCAATACAACGTCGAACTCCATCGCGGTGGAGGACTCGCCCACCATATCATGAACCGCGCCTAGACCCTCGAGTTTATGGGTACACAAGGCACCATGGAAGGTAACCCAAATCCCTCGGCCACGCGGTTCAGCACACCGTGGTTGTAAGCGCACGAAAAATGAGACCTATAACCTAAAACGAGCGTAACTTTTGCATCCGTTGTCCGTTTGGGGCATACTTTTTTTCTAGAAAGCTTGCGGCGAGGCTAACACTGACAAAAAGAAAAATTCAAAGAGTAGAAGAGTATATAATTTTACTAAAAATAAATAATTCCCTATGGTTGAGATACCGCCCCGAGTACCTCCTACTACCAGCATGTTTATGGGTACACAAGGAACCATGGAAGGTAACCCACATCCCTTGGCCACGTGGTTCAGCACACCGTGGGTGTAAGCACACGAAAAATGAGACCTATAACATAAAAAAGCGTAACTTTTGCCTCCGTTGTTTATTCGGGGCATACTTTTTTTCTAGAAAGCTTGCGGCGAGGCCAACACCGACAAAAAGCAAAATTCAAAGAGTAGAATAGTATATAATTTTATTAAAAATAAATACTTCCCTATGGTTGAGATACCGCCCCGAGTATCTCCTACTACTAGCATGTTACATGCAATATAGCGTCAAACTCCATCGCGATGGAGGACTCGTCCACCATATCATGAACCGCGCCAAGACTACTGCGTTTATGGGTACACAAGGAACCATGTAAGGTAACCCACATCATTCAGGCATGCGGTTCATCACACTGTGGATGTAAGCACATGAAAAAGGAGACCCATAACCTAAAACGACCATTACTTTTGCATCCATTGTCCGATCATTTTTTTCTAGAAAGCTTGTGGCGAGGCCAACACCGACAAAAAGCGAAATTCAAAGAGTAGAATTGTATATATTGTTGTACAAAATAAATACTTCCCTATGGTTGAGATACCGTCCCGAATACCTCCTACTACCAGCATGTTACATTCAATACAGCATCGAACTCCATCGTGGTGAAGGATTCGCCCACCGTATCATGAATCGCGCCTAGACTATCAAGTTGATGGGTACACAAGGAACCATGGAAGGTAACCCACATCCCTTGGCCACGCGGTTCAGCACACCGTGAGTGTAAGCACACGAAAAATGAGTCCTATAACCTAAACCAAGCGTAACTTTTGCATCCGTTGTCCGTTCGTGGCATACTTTTGTTACAGAAAGCTTGTGGCGAGGCCAACACCGACAAAAAGAAAATTCAAAGAGTAGAATAGTATATAATTTGATTAAAAATAAATACTTCCCTATGGTTGATATACCGCCCCGAGTACCTCCTACTGCTAGCATGTTACATTCAATACAGCATTGAACTCTATCGCGGTGGAGGACTCGCCCACCATATCATGAACCGCGCCTAGACTACTGCGTTTATGGGTACACAAGGAACTAAGGAAGATAACCCACATCATTCAGGCACGCGGTTCATCACACCGTGGATGTAAGCACATGAAAAAGGAGACCCATAACCTAAAACAAGCATAACTTTTGCATCCGTTGTCCGATCGGGGCATCCTTTTTTTTCCAATAAGCTTGCAGTGAGGCCCACACCGACAAAAAGCAAAATTCAAAGAGTACAATTGTATATAATGTTTTACAAAATAAATACTTCCCTATAGTTGAGATACCGCCCCGAATACCTCCTACTCCTAGCATGTTACATTCAATACAGCATCGAACTCTATCACGGTGGAGGACTCGCCCACCGTATCATGAACCACGCCTAGACTACCGAGTTTATGGGTACACAAGGAACCATGGAAGGTAACCAACATCCCTCGGCCACGCGGTTCAGCACACCGTGGGTGTAAGAACACAAAAATGAGACCTATAACCTAAAATGAGCATAACTTTTGTGTCCGTTGTCCGATCAGGGCATACATTTTTTCTAGAAAGCTTGCAGCAAGGCCAACACCGACAAAAAGCGAAATTCAAAGAGTAGAATAGTATATAATTTTTTACAAAATAAATACTTCCCTATGGTTGAGATACCGCCTGGAATACCTCCTACTCCCAGCATGTTACATTCAATACATCGTTGAACTCCATTGCAGTGGAGGACTCGCCCACCGTATCATGAACTGCGCCTAGACTATCGAGTTTATGGGTACACAAGGAACCATGGAAGGTAACCCACATCATTCAGACATGCGGTTCATCACACCGTGGATGTAAGCACACGAAAAAAGAGACCCATAACCTAAAACGAGCATAACTTTTGCATCCATTGTCCGATCGGGCATACTTTTTTTTCTAATAAGCTTGCAGCGAGGCCACCACCGACAAAAAGCGAAATTCAAAGAGTAGAATTGAATATAATGTTATACAAAATAAATACTTCCCTATGATTGAGATACCGCCCCGAATACCTCCTACTACCATCATGTTACATTCGATACAACATCGAACTCCATCGCGGTGGAGGATTCGCCCACCGTATCATGAATCGCGCCTAGACTATCAAGTTGATGGGTACACAAGGAACCATGGAAGGTAACCCACATCCCTTGGCCACGCGGTTCAGCACACCGTGAGTGTAAGCACACGAAAAATGAGTCCTATAACCTAAACCAAGCGTAACTTTTGCATCCGTTGTCCGTTCGTGGCATACTTTTGTTACAGAAAGCTTGTGGCGAGGCCAACACCGACAAAAAGAAAATTCAAACAGTAGAATAGTATATAATTTGATTAAAAATAAATACTTCCCTATGGTTGATATACCGCCCCGAGTACCTCCTACTGCTAGCATGTTACATTCAATACAACATTGAACTCTATCGCGGTGGAGGACTCGCCCACCATATCATGAACCGCGCCTAGACTACTGCGTTTATGGGTACACAAGGAACTAAGGAAGATAACCCACATCATTCAGGCACGCGGTTCATCACACCGTGGATGTAAGCACATGAAAAAGGAGACCCATAACCTAAAACAAGCATAACTTTTGCATCCGTTGTCCGATCGGGGCATCCTTTTTTTTTCCAATAAGCTTGCAGTGAGGCCCACACCGACAAAAAGCAAAATTCAAAGAGTACAATTGTATATAATGTTTTACAAAATAAATACTTCCCTATAGTTGAGATACCGCCCCGAATACCTCCTACTCCTAGCATGTTACATTCAATACAGCATCGAACTCTATCACGGTGGAGGACTCGCCCACCGTATCATGAACCGCGCCTAGACTACCGAGTTTATGGGTACACAAGGAACCATGGAAGGTAACCAACATCCCTCGGCCACGCGGTTCAGCACACCGTGGGTGTAAGAACACAAAAATGAGACCTATAACCTAAAATGAGCATAACTTTTGTGTCCGTTGTCCGATCAGGGCATACATTTTTTCTAGAAAGCTTGCAGCAAGGCCAACACCGACAAAAAGCGAAATTCAAAGAGTAGAATAGTATATAATTTTTTACAAAATAAATACTTCCCTATGGTTGAGATACCGCCTGGAATACCTCCTACTCCCAGCATGTTACATTCAATACATCGTTGAACTCCATTGCAGTGGAGGACTCGCCCACCGTATCATGAACTGCGCCTAGACTATCGAGTTTATGGGTACACAAGGAACCATGGAAGGTAACCCACATCATTCAGACATGCGGTTCATCACACCGTGGATGTAAGCACACGAAAAAAGAGACCCATAACCTAAAACGAGCATAACTTTTGCATCCATTGTCCGATCGGGCATACTTTTTTTTCTAATAAGCTTGCAGCGAGGCCACCACCGACAAAAAGCGAAATTCAAAGAGTAGAATTGAATATAATGTTATACAAAATAAATACTTCCCTATGATTGAGATACCGCCCCGAATACCTCCTACTACCATCATGTTACATTCGATACAACATCGAACTCCATCGCGGTGGAGGATTCTCCCACTGTATCATGAACCACACCTAGACTATCGAGTTTATGGGTACAAAAGGAACCATGGAAGGTAACCGACATCCCTCTGCCACGCGGTTCAGCACACCGTGGGTGTAAGCACACAAAAAATGAGACCTATAACCTAAAACAAGCGTAATTTTTGCATCCGTTGTCCGTTCGGGGCATACTTTCTTTCTAGAAAGCTTGCGGCGAGGCCAACACTGACAAAAAGAAAAATTCAAAGAGTAGAATAGTATATAATTTTATTAAAAATAAATACTTCCCTATGGTTTAGATACCGCCCTGAGTACCTCCTACTGCTTGCATGTTACATTCAATACAGCATCGAACTCCATCGCGGTGGAGGACTCGCCCACCATATCATGAACCGCGCCTAGACTACTGCATTTATGGGTACATAAGGAACCATGGAAGGTAACCCACATCATTCAGGCAAACAGTGCATCACACCATGGATGTAAGCACACGAAAAAGGAGACCCATAACCTAAAACGAGCATAACTTTTGCATACGTTGTCTGATCGGACATACTTTTTTTTTCTAGAAAGCTTGTGGCGAGGCCAACACCGAGAAAAAGCGAATTTCAAAGAGTAGAATAGTATATAATGTTTTACAAAATAAATACTTCCCTATGGTTGAGTTACCGCTCAGAATACTTCCTACTGCTAGCATGTTATATTCAATACAGCATCGAACTCCATCGCGGTGTTGGACTCGCCTACCGTATCATGAACCGCGCCTAGACTACCGAGTTTATGGGTACACAAGGAACCATGGAAGGTAACCCACATCCCTCGGCCATGCGGTTCAGCACACTGTGGGTGTAGGCACACAAAAATGAGATCTATAACATAAAACGAGCGTAACTTTTGTGTCTGTTGTCCGATTGGGGCATACTTTTTTTCTAGAAAGCTTGCAGCAAGGCCAACACCGACAAAAAGCAAAATTCAAAGAGTAGAATAGTATATAATTATTTACAAAATAAATACTTCCCTATGGTTGAGATTCCATCTAGAATACCTCCTACTGCCAGCATGTTACATTCAATACAACATTGAACTCCATTGTGGTGGATGACTCGCCCATCGTATCATGAACAACGCCTAGACTATCGAGTTTATGGGTACACAAGGAACCATGAAAGGTAACCCACATCATTCAGGCACGTGGTTCATCACACCGTGGATGTAAGCACACAAAAAAGGAGACCAATAACCTAAAACAAGCATAACTTTTGCATCCGTTGTTCAATTAGGGCATCCTTTTTGTTTCTAGAAAGCTTGTGGTGAGGTGAACACCGAAAAAAAGCAAAATTCAAAGAGTAGAATTGTATATAATTTGTTACAAAATAAATACTTCCCTATGGTTGAGATACCGCCCCGAATACCTCCTACTACCAGCATGTTACATTCAATACAACATCGAACTCCATTGCGGTGGAGGATTCGCCCACCGTATCATGAACCACACCTAGACTATCGAGTTTATGGGTACACAAGGAACCATAGAAGGTAACCCACATCCCTCGGCCATGCGGTTCAGCACACCGTGGGTGTAAGCACATGAAAAATGAAACCTATAACCTAAAACGAGCGTAACTTTTGTATCTGGTGGCCGTTTGGGACATACTTTTTTTCTAGAAAGCTTGCGGCAAGGCCAACACCGACAAAAAGCAAAATTCAAAGAGTAGAATAGTATATAATTTTATTAAAAATAAATACTTCCCTATGGTTGAGATACCGTCCAGAGTACCTCCTACTGCTTGCATGTTACATTCAATAAAGCGTCGAACTCCATCGCGGTGGTGGACTCGCCCACCATATCATGAACCGCGCCTAGACTACTGCATTTATGGGTACATAAGGAACCATGGAAGGTAACCCACATCATTCAGGCAAACAGTGCATCACACCATGGATGTAAGCACACGAAAAAGGAGACCCATAACCTAAAACGAGCATAACTTTTGCATACGTTGTCCGATCGGACATACTTTTTTTTTCTAGAAAGCTTGTGGCGAGGCCAACACCGAGAAAAAGCGAATTTCAAAGAATAGAATAGTATATAATATTTTACAAAATAAATACTTCCCTATGGTTGAGTTACCGCTCAGAATACTTCCTACTGCTAGCATGTTATATTCAATACAGCATCGAACTCCATCGCGGTGTTGGACTCGCCCACCGTATCATGAACCGCGCCTAGACTACCGAGTTTATGGGTACACAAGGAACCATGGAAGGTAACCCACATCCCTCGGCCACGCGGTTCAGCACACTGTGGGTGTAGGCACAGAAAAATGAGATCTATAACATAAAACAAGCGTAACTTTTGTGTCTGTTGTCCGATCGGGGCATACTTTTTTTCTAGAAAGCTTGCAGCAAGGCCAACACCGACGAAAAGCAAAATTCAAAGAGTAGAATAGTATATAATTATTTACAAAATAAATACTTCCCTATGGTTGAGATTCCATCTAGAATACCTCCTACTGCCAGCATGTTACATTCAATACAACATTGAACTCCATTATGGTGGATGACTCGCCCATCGTATCATGAACAACGCCTAGACTATCGAGTTTATGGGTACACAAGGAACCATGAAAGGTAACCCACATCATTCAGGCACGTGGTTCATCACACCGTGGATGTAAGCACACAAAAAAGGAGACCAATAACCTAAAACAAGCATAACTTTTGCATCCGTTGTTCAATTAGGGCATCCTTTTTGTTTCTAGAAAGCTTGTGGCGAGGCCAACACCGAAAAAAGCAAAATTCAAAGAGTAGAATTGTATATAATTTGTTACAAAATAAATACTTCCCTATGGTTGAGATACCGACCCGAATACCTCCTACTACCAGCATGTTACATTCAATACAACATCGAACTCCATTGCGGTGGAGGATTCGCCCACCGTATCATGAACCACACCTAGACTATCGAGTTTATGGGTACACAAGGAACCATAGAAGGTAACCCACATCCCTCGGCCATGCGGTTCAGCACACCGTGGGTGTAAGCACACGAAAAATGAAACCTATAACCTAAAACGAGCGTAACTTTTGTATCTGGTGGCCGTTTGGGACATACTTTTTTTCTAGAAAGCTTGCGGCAAGGCCAACACCGACAAAAAGCAAAATTCAAAGAGTAGAATAGTATATAATTTTATTAAAAATAAATACTTCCCTATGGTTGAGATACCGCCCAGAGTACCTCCTACTGCTAGCATGTTACATTCAATAAAGCGTCGAACTCCATCGCGGTGGTGGACTCGCCCACAATATCCCGCGCCTAGACTACTGCGTTTATGGGTACACAAGGAAACATGGAAGGTAACCCACATCATTCAGACATGCGGTTCATCACACCGTGGATGTAAGCACACGAAAAAGGAGACCCATAACCTAAAACGAGCATAACTTGTACATCCGTTGTCCGATCGGGGCATACTTTTCTTTTCTAATAAGCTTGCAGCGAGGCCACCACCGATAAAAAGCGAATTGAAAGAGTAAAATTATATGTAATGTTATACAAAATAAATACTTTCCTATGGTTGAGATACCGCCCCGAATACCTCCCACTTCTAGCATGTTACATTCAATACAGCATCGAACTCCATCGCGGTGGAGGATTCGCCCACCGTATCATGAACCACGCCTAGACTATCCAGTTTATGGGTACACAAGGAACCATGGAAGGTAACCCACATCCCTCTACCACGCGGTTCAGCACACCGTGGGTGTAAGCACACAAAAAATGAGACCTATAACCTAAAACAAGCGTAACTTTTGCATCCGTTGTCCGTTCGGGGCATACTTTTCTTCTAGAAAGCTTGCGGTGAGGCCAACACTGACAAAAAGCAAAATTCAATGAGTAGAATAGTATATAATTTTATTAAAAATAAATACTTCCCTATGGTTCAGATACCGCCCTGAGTACCTCCTACTGCTTGCATGTTACATTCAATACAGCATCGAACTCCATTGCGGTGGAGGAGTCGCCCACCATATCGTGAACCGCGCCTAGACTACTGTGTTAATGGGTACATAAGGAATCATGGAAGGTAACCCAAATCATTCACGCAAACGGTGCATCACACCATGGATGTATGCACACGAAAAAAGAGACCCATAACCTAAAACGAGCATAACTTTTGCATCCGTTGTCCGATCGGGCATATTTTTTTTTCTAGAAAGTTTGCGGCGAGGCCAACACCGACAAAAAGCGAATTTCAAAGAGTAGAATAGTATATAATTTTTTACAAAATAAATACTTCCCTATGGTTGAGATATCGCCCAGAATACTTCCTACTGCTAGCATGTTACATTCAATACAGCATTGAACTCTATCACGGTGGAGGACTCGCCCACCGTATCATGAACCGTGCCTAGACTACCAAGTTTATGGGTACACAAGGAACCATGGAAGGTAACCCACATCCCTCGGCCATGCGGTTCAGCACACCGTGGGTGTAAGCACACAAAAATGAGACCTATAACCTAAAACGAGCGTAACTTTTGTGTCCGTTGTCCAATCAGGGCATACATTTTTTCTAGAAAGCTTGCAGCAAGGCCAACACGGACAAAAAGCAAAATTCAAAGAGTAGAAGAGTATATAATTATTTACAAAACAAATACTTCCCTATGGTTGAGATACCATCTAGAATACCTGCTACTGCCAGCATGTTACATTCAATATAGCATTGAACTCCATTGGGGTGGACGACTCGCCCATCGTAACATGATACACGCCTAGACTACCGAGTTTATGGGTACACAAGGAACCATGGAAGGTAACCCACATCATTCAGACACGCGGTTCATCACACCGTGGATGTAAGCACACAAAAAAGGAGGCCAATAACCTAAAACAAGCATTACTATTGCATCCGTTGTTCAATTAGGACATACTCTTTGTTTCTAGAAAGCTTGTGGCGAGGCCAACACCGAAAAAAATAAAAATTCAAAGAGTAGAATTGTATATAATTTTTTACAAAATAAATACTTCCCTATGGTTGAGATACCGCCCCGAATACCTCCTACTACCAGCATGTTACATTCAATACAACATCGAACTCCTACTGCTAGCATGTGACATTCAATACAGCGTCGAACTCCATCGCAGTAGAGGACTTGCCCACCATATCATTAACCACGCCTAGACTATTGTGTTTATGGGTACACAAGGAACCATGGAAGGTAACCCACATGATTCAGGCATGTGGTTCAGCACACCGAGGGTGTAAGCACACGAAAAATGAGACCTATAACCTAAAATGAGCGTAACTTTTGTATCTGGTGGCCGTTCGGGACATACTTTTTTTCTAGAAAGCTTGCGGCAAGGCCAACACCGACAAAAAGCAAAATTCAAAGAGTAGAATAGTATATAATTTTATTAAAAATAAATACTTCCCTATGGTTGAGATACCGCCCAGAGTACCTCCTACTGCTTGCATGTTACATTCAATAAAGCGTCGAACTCCATCGCGGTGGTGGACTCGCCCACCA
This sequence comes from Eleusine coracana subsp. coracana, assembly GCA_032690845.1. NCBI lineage: Eukaryota > Viridiplantae > Streptophyta > Magnoliopsida > Poales > Poaceae > Eleusine > Eleusine coracana. Next base: position 46,903 of record MU847503.1, read on the forward strand.
TATCATGAACCGCGCCTAGACTACTGCATTTATGGGTACATAAGGAACCATGGAAGGTAACCCACATCATTCAGGCAAACAGTGCATCACACCATGGATGTAAGCACACGAAAAAGGAGACCCATAACCTAAAACGAGCATAACTTTTGCATACGTTGTTCGATCGGACATACTTTTTTTTTCTAGAAACCTTGTGGCGAGGCCAACACCGAGAAAAAGTGAATTTCAAAGAGTAGAATAGTATATAATGTTTTACAAAATAAATACTTCCCTATGGTTGAGTTACCGCTCAGAATACTTCCTACTGCTAGCATGTTATATTCAATACAGCATCGAACTCCATCGCGGTGTTGGACTCGCCCACCGTATCATGAACCGCGCCTAGACTACCGAGTTTATGGGTACACAAGGAACCATGGAAGGTAACCCACATCCCTCGGCCACGCGGTTCAGCACACTGTGGGTGTAGGCACACAAAAATGAGATCTATAACATAAAACGAGCGTAACTTTTGTGTCTGTTGTCCGATCGGGGCATACTTTTTTTCTAGAAAGCTTGCAGCAAGGCCAACACCGACAAAAAGCAAAATTCAAAGAGTAGAATAGTATATAATTAATTACAAAATATAGACTTCCCTATGGTTGAGATACCGCCCCGAATACCTCCTACTACCAGCATGTTACATTCAATACAACATCGAACTCCATTGCGGTGGAGGATTCGCCCACCGTATCATGAACCACGCCTAGACTATCCAGTTTATGGGTACACAAGGAACCATGGAAGGTAACCCACATCCCTCTACCACGCGGTTCAGCACACCGTGGGTGTAAGCACACGAAAAATGAGACCTATAACCTAAAACATGCGTAACTTTTGCATCCGTTGTCCGTTTGGGGCATACTTTTCTTCTAGAAAGCTTGCGGTGAGGCCAACACTGACAAAAAGCAAAATTCAATGAGTAGAATAGTATATAATTTTATTAAAAATAAATACTTCCCTATGGTTCAGATACCGCCCTGAGTGCCTCCTACTGCTTGCATGTTACATTCAATAAAGCGTCGAACTCCATCGCGGTGGTGGACTCGCCCACCATATCATGAACCGCGCCTAGACTACTGCATTTATGGGTACATAAGGAATCATGGAAGGTAACCCATATCATTCAGGCAAACGGTGCATCACACCATGGATGTATGCACACGAAAAAAGAGACCCATAACCTAAAACGAGCATAACTTTTGCATCCGTTGTACGATCGGGCATACTTTTTTTTCTAGAAAGTTTGCGGCGAGGCCAACACCGACAAAAAGCGAATTTCAAAGAGTAGAATAGTATATAATTTTTTACAAAATAAATACTTCCCTATGGTTGAGATTCCATCTAGAATACCTCCTACTGCCAGCATGTTACATTCAATACAACATTGAACTCCATTGTGGTGGATGACTCGCCCATCGTATCATGAACAACGCCTAGACTATCGAGTTTATGGGTACACAAGGAACCATGAAAGGTAACCCACATCATTCAGGCACGTGGTTCATCACACCGTGGATGTAAGCACACAAAAAAGGAGACCAATTTCCTAAAACAAGCATAACTTTTGCATCCGTTGTTCAATTAGGGCATCCTTTTTGTTTGTAGAAAGCTTGTGGCGAGGCCAACACCGAAAAAAAGCAAAATTCAAAGAGTAGAATTGTATATAATTTGTTACAAAATAAATACTTCCCTATGGTTGAGATACCGCCCCGAATACCTCCTACTACCAGCATGTTACATTCAATACAACATCGAACTCCATTGCGGTGGAGGATTCGCCCACCGTATCATGAACCACGCCTAGACTATCCAGTTTATGGGTACACAAGGAACCATGGAAGGTAACCCACATCCCTCTACCACGCGGTTCAGCACACCGTGGGTGTAAGCACACGAAAAATGAGACCTATAACCTAAAACATGCGTAACTTTTGCATCCGTTGTCCGTTCGGGGCATACTTTTCTTCTAGAAAGCTTGCGGTGAGGCCAACACTGACAAAAAGCAAAATTCAATGAGTAGAATAGTATATAATTTTATTAAAAATAAATACTTCCCTATGGTTCAGATACCGCCCTGAGTGCCTCCTACTGCTTGCATGTTACATTCAATACAGCATCGAACTCCTTTGCGGTGGAGGAGTCGCCCACCATATCGTGAACCGCGCCTAGACTACTGTGTTAATGGGTACATAAGGAATCATGGAAGGTAACCCACATCATTCAGGCAAACGGTGCATCACACCATGGATGTATGCACACGAAAAAAGAGACCCATAACCTAAAACGAGCATAACTTTTGCATCCGTTGTCCGATCGGGCATATTTTTTTTTCTAGAAAGTTTGCGGCGAGGCCAACACCGACAAAAAGCGAATTTCAAAGAGTAGAATAGTATATAATTTTTTACAAAATAAATACTTCCCTATGGTTGAGATATCGCCCAGAATACTTCCTACTGCTAGCATGTTACATTCAATACAGCATTGAACTCCATTGTGGTGGATGACTCGCCCATCGTATCATGAACAACGCCTAGACTATCGAGTTTATGGGTACACAAGGAACCATGAAAGGTAACCCACATCATTCAGGCACGTGGTTCATCACACCGTGGATGTAAGCACACAAAAAAGGAGACCAATAACCTAAAACAAGCATAACTTTTGCATCCGTTGTTCAATTAGGGCATCCTTTTTGTTTGTAGAAAGCTTGTGGCGAGGCCAACACCGAAAAAAAGCAAAATTCAAAGAGTAGAATTGTATATAATTTGTTACAAAATAAATACTTCCCTATGGTTGAGATACCGCCCCGAATACCTCCTACTACCAGCATGTTACATTCAATACAACATCGAACTCCATTGCGGTGGAGGATTCGCCCACCGTATCATGAACCACGCCTAGACTATCCAGTTTATGGGTACACAAGGAACCATGGAAGGTAACCCACATCCCTCTACCACGCGGTTCAGCACACCGTGGGTGTAAGCACACGAAAAATGAGACCTATAACCTAAAACATGCGTAACTTTTGCATCCGTTGTCCGTTCGGGGCATACTTTTCTTCTAGAAAGCTTGCGGTGAGGCCAACACTGACAAAAAGCAAAATTCAATGAGTAGAATAGTATATAATTTTATTAAAAATAAATACTTCCCTATGGTTCAGATACCGCCCTGAGTGCCTCCTACTGCTTGCATGTTACATTCAATACAGCATCGAACTCCTTTGCGGTGGAGGAGTCGCCCACCATATCGTGAACCGCGCCTAGACTACTGTGTTAATGGGTACATAAGGAATCATGGAAGGTAACCCACATCATTCAGGCAAACGGTGCATCACACCATGGATGTATGCACACGAAAAAAGAGACCCATAACCTAAAACGAGCATAACTTTTGCATCCGTTGTCCGATCGGGCATATTTTTTTTTCTAGAAAGTTTGCGGCGAGGCCAACACCGACAAAAAGCGAATTTCAAAGAGTAGAATAGTATATAATTTTTTACAAAATAAATACTTCCCTATGGTTGAGATATCGCCCAGAATACTTCCTACTGCTAGCATGTTACATTCAATACAGCATTGAACTCTATCACGGTGGAGGACTCGCCCACCGTATCATGAACCGTGCCTAGACTACCAAGTTTATGGGTACACAAGGAACCATGGAAGGTAACCCACATCCCTCGGCCACGCGGTTCAGCACACCGTGGGTGTAAGCACACAAAAATGAGACCTATAACCTAAAACGAGCGTAACTTTTGTGTCCGTTGTCCGATCAGGGCATACATTTTTTCTAGAAAGCTTGCAGCAAGGCCAACACCGACAAAAAGCAAAATTCAAAGAGTAGAAGAGTATATAATTATTTACAAAACAAATACTTCCCTATGGTTGAGATACCATCTAGAATACCTGCTACTGCCAGCATGTTACATTCAATATAGCATTGAACTCCATTGGGGTGGACGACTCGCCCATCGTAACATGATAACGCCTAGACTACCGAGTTTATGGGTACACAAGGAACCATGGAAGGTAACCCACATCATTCAGACACGCGGTTCATCACACCGTGGATGTAAGCACACAAAAAAGGAGACCAATAACCTAAAACAAGCATTACTATTGCATCCGTTGTTCAATTAGGACATACTCTTTGTTTCTAGAAAGCTTGTGGCGAGGCCAACACCGAAAAAAATAAAAATTCAAAGAGTAGAATTGTATATAATTTTTTACAAAATAAATACTTCCCTATGGTTGAGATACCGCCCCGAATACCTCCTACTACCAGCATGTTACATTCAATACAACATCGAACTCCATTGCGGTGGAGGATTCGCCCACCGTATCATGAACCACACCTAGACTATCGAGTTTATGGGTACACAAGGAACCATAGAAGGTAACCCACATCCCTCGGCCATGCGGTTCAGCACACCGTGGGTGTAAGCACACGAAAAATAAGACCTATAACCTAAAATGAGCGTAACTTTTGTATCTGGTGGCCGTTCGGGACATACTTTTTTTCTAGAAAGCTTGCGGCAAGGCCAACACCGACAAAAAGCAAAATTCAAAGAGTAGAATAGTATATGATTTTATTAAAAATAAATACTTCCCTATGGTTGAGATACCGCCCAGAGTACCTCCTACTGCTTGCATGTTACATTCAATAAAGCGTCGAACTCCATCGCGGTGGTGGACTCGCCCACCATATCATGAACCGCGCCTAGACTACTGCATTTATGGGTACATAAGGAACCATGGAAGGTAACCCACATCATTCAGGCAAACAGTGCATCACACCATGGATGTAAGCACACGAAAAAGGAGACCCATAACCTAAAACGAGCATAACTTTTGCATACGTTGTTCGATCGGACATACTTTTTTTTTCTAGAAACCTTGTGGCGAGGCCAACACCGAGAAAAAGCGAATTTCAAAGAGTAGAATAGTATATAATGTTTTACAAAATAAATACTTCCCTATGGTTGAGTTACCGCTCAGAATACTTCCTACTGCTAGCATGTTATATTCAATACAGCATCGAACTCCATCGCGGTGTTGGACTCGCCCACCGTATCATGAACCGCGCCTAGACAACCGAGTTTATGGGTACACAAGGAACCATGGAAGGTAACCCACATCCCTCGGCCACACGGTTCAGCACACTGTGGGTGTAGGCACACAAAAATGAGATCTATAACATAAAACGAGCGTAACTTTTGTGTCTGTTGTCCGATCGGGGCATACTTTTTTTCTAGAAAGCTTGCAGCAAGGCCAACACCGACAAAAAGCAAAATTCAAAGAGTAGAATAGTATATAATTAATTACAAAATATAGACTTCCCTATGGTTGAGATACCGCCCCGAATACCTCCTACTACCAGCATGTTACATTCAATACAACATCGAACTCCATTGCGGTGGAGGATTCGCCCACCGTATCATGAACCACGCCTAGACTATCCAGTTTATGGGTACACAAGGAACCATGGAAGGTAACCCACATCCCTCTACCACGCGGTTCAGCACACCGTGGGTGTAAGCACACGAAAAATGAGACCTATAACCTAAAACATGCGTAACTTTTGCATCCGTTGTCAGTTCGGGGCATACTTTTCTTCTAGAAAGCTTGCGGTGAGGCCAACACTGACAAAAAGCAAAATTCAATGAGTAGAATAGTATATAATTTTATTAAAAATAAATACTTCCCTATGGTTCAGATACCGCCCTGAGTGCCTCCTACTGCTTGCATGTTACATTCAATAAAGCGTCGAACTCCATCGCGGTGGTGGACTCGCCCACCATATCATGAACCGCGCCTAGACTACTGCACTTATGGGTACATAAGGAATCATGGAAGGTAACCCATATCATTCAGGCAAACGGTGCATCACACCATGGATGTATGCACACGAAAAAAGAGACCCATAACCTAAAACGAGCATAACTTTTGCATCCGTTGTACGATCGGGCATACTTTTTTTCTAGAAACCTTGCAGCAAGGCCAACACCGACAAAAAGCAAAATTCAAAGAGTAGAATAGTATATAATTAATTACAAAATACAGACTTCCCTATGGTTGAGATACCGCCCCGAATACCTCCTACTACCAGCATGTTACATTCAATACAACATCGAACTCTATCACGGTGGAGGACTCGCCCACCGTATCATGAACCGTGCCTAGACTATCCAGTTTATGGGTACACAAGGAACCATGGAAGGTAACCCACATCCCTCGGCCACGCGGTTCAGCACACCGTGGGTGTAAGCACACAAAAATGAGATCTATAACCTAAAACGAGCGTAACTTTTGTGTCCGTTGTCCGATCAGGGCATACATTTTTTCTAGAAAGCTTGCAGCAAGGCCAACACCGACAAAAAGCAAAATTCAAAGAGTAGAAGAGTATATAATTATTTACACAACAAATACTTCCCTATGGTTGAGATACCATCTAGAATACCTGCTACTGCCAGCATGTTACATTCAATATAGCATTGAACTCCATTGGGGTGGACGACTCGCCCATCGTAACATGATACACGCCTAGACTACCGAGTTTATGGGTACACAAGGAACCATGGAAGGTAACCCACATCATTCAGACACGCGGTTCATCACACCGTGGATGTAAGCACACAAAAAAGGAGACCAATAACCTAAAACAAGCATTACTATTGCATCCGTTGTTCAATTAGGACATGCTCTTTGTTTCTAGAAAGCTTGTGGCGAGGCCAACACCGAAAAAAATAAAAATTCAAAGAGTAGAATTGTATATAATTTTTTACAAAATAAATACTTCCCTATGGTTGAGATACCGCCCCGAATACCTCCTACTACCAGCATGTTACATTCAATACAACATCGAACTCCATTGCGGTGGAGGATTCGCCCACCGTATCATGAACCACACCTAGACTATCGAGTTTATGGGTACACAAGGAACCATAGAAGGTAACCCACATCCCTCGGCCATGCGGTTCAGCACACCGTGGGTGTAAGCACACGAAAAATGAGACCTATAACCTAAAATGAGCGTAACTTTTGTATCTGGTGGCCGTTCGGGACATACTTTTTTTCTAGAAAGCTTGCGGCAAGGCCAACACCGACAAAAAGCAAAATTCAAAGAGTAGAATAGTATATGATTTTATTAAAAATAAATACTTCCCTATGGTTGAGATACCGCCCAGAGTACCTCCTACTGCTTGCATGTTACATTCAATAAAGCGTCGAACTCCATCGCGGTGGTGGACTCGCCCACCATATCATGAACCGCGCCTAGACTACTGCATTTATGGGTACATAAGGAACCATGGAAGGTAACCCACATCATTCAGGCAAACAGTGCATCACACCATGGATGTAAGCACACGAAAAAGGAGACCCATAACCTAAAACGAGCATAACTTTTGCATACGTTGTCCGACCGGACATACTTTTTTTTTCTAGAAAGCTTGTGGCGAGGCCAACTCCGAGAAAAAGCGAATTTCAAAGAGTAGAATAGTATATAATGTTTTACAAAATAAATACTTCCCTATGGTTGAGTTACCGCTCAGAATACTTCCTACTGCTAGCATGTTATATTCAATACAGCATCGAACTCCATCGCGGTGTTGGACTCGCCCACCGTATCATGAACCGCGCCTAGACTACCGAGTTTATGGGTACACAAGGAACCATGGAAGGTAACCCACATCCCTTGGCCACGCGGTTCAGCACACTGTGGGTGTAGGCACACAAAAATGAGATCTATAACATAAAACGAGCGTAACTTTTGTGTCTGTTGTCCGATCGGGGCATACTTTTTTTTCTAGAAAGCTTGCAGCAAGGCCAACACCGACAAAAAGCAAAATTCAAAGAGTAGAATAGTATATAATTAATTACAAAATACAGACTTTCCTATGGTTGAGATACCGCCCCGAATACCTCCCACTTCCAGCATGTTACATTCAATACAGCATCGAACTCCATCGCGGTGGAGGATTCGCCCACCGTATCATGAACCACGCCTAGACTATCCAGTTTATGGGTACACAAGGAACCATGGAAGGTAACCCACATCCCTCTACCACGCGGTTCAGCACACCATGGGTGTAAGCACACAAAAAATGAGACCTATAACCTAAAACAAGCGTAACTTTTGCATCCGTTGTCCGTTGGGGGCATACTTTTCTTCTAGAAAGCTTGCGGTGAGGCCAACACTGACAAAAAGCAAAATTCAATGAGTAGAATAGTATATAATTTTATTAAAAATAAATACTTCCCTATTGTTCAGATACCGCCCTGAGTACCTCCTACTGCTTGCATGTTACATTCAATACAGCATCGAACTCCTTTGCGGTGGAGGAGTCGCCCACCATATCGTGAACCGCGCCTAGACTACTGTGTTAATGGGTACATAAGGAATCATGGAAGGTAACCCACATCATTCAGGCAAACGGTGCATCACACCATGGATGTATGCACACGAAAAAAGAGACCCATAACCTAAAACGAGCATAACTTTTGCATCCGTTGTCCGATCGGGCATATTTTTTTTTTCTAGAAAGTTTGCGGCGAGGCCAACACCGACAAAAAGCGAATTTCAAAGAGTAGAATAGTATATAATTTTTTACAAAATAAATACTTCCCTATGGTTGAGAAATCGCCCAGAATACTTCCTACTGCTAGCATGTTACATTCAATACAACATTGAACTCTATCACGGTGGAGGACTCGCCCACCGTATCATGAACCGTGCCTAGACTACCAAGTTTATGGGTACACAAGGAACCATGGAAGGTAACCCACATCCCTCGGCCACGCGGTTCAGCACACCGTGGGTGTAAGCACACAAAAATGAGACCTATAACCTAAAACGAGCGTAACTTTTGTGTCCGTTGTCCGATCAGGGCATACATTTTTTCTAGAAAGCTTGCAGCAAGGCCAACACCGACAAAAAGCAAAATTCAAAGAGTAGAAGAGTATATAATTATTTACAAAACAAATACTTCCCTATGGTTGAGATACCATCTAGAATACCTGCTACTGCCAGCATGTTACATTCAATATAGCATTGAACTCCATTGGGGTGGACGACTCGCCCATCGTAACATGATACACGCCTAGACTACCGAGTTTATGGGTACACAAGGAACCATGGAAGGTAACCCACATCATTCAGACACGTGGTTCATCACGCCGTGGATGTAAGCACACAAAAAAGGAGACCAATAACCTAAAACAAGCATTACTATTGCATCCGTTGTTCAATTAGGACATACTCTTTGTTTCTAGAAAGTTTGTTGCGAGGCCAACACCAAAAAAAATAAAAATTCAAAGAGTAGAATTGTATATAATTTTTTACAAAATAAATACTTCCCTATGGTTGAGATACCGCCCCGAATACCTCCTACTACCAGCATGTTACATTCAATACAACATCGAACTCCATTGCGGTGGAGGATTCGCCCACCGTATCATGAACCACACCTAGACTATCGAGTTTATGGGTACACAAGGAACCATAGAAGGTAACCCACATCCCTCGGCCATGCGGTTCAGCACACCGTGGGTGTAAGCACACGAAAAATGAGACCTATAACCTAAAATGAGCGTAACTTTTGTATCTGGTGGCCGTTCGGGACATAGTTTTTTTCTAGAAAGCTTGCGGCAAGGCCAACACCGACAAAAAGCAAAATTCAAAGAGTAGAATAGTATATAATTTTATTAAAAATAAATACTTCCCTATGGTTGAGATACCGCCCAGAGTACCTCCTACTGCTTGCATGTTACATTCAATAAAGCGTCGAACTCCATCGCGGTGGTGGACTCGCCCACCATATCATGAACCGCGCCTAGACTACTGCATTTATGGGTACATAAGGAACCATGGAAGGTAACCCACATCATTCAGGCAAACAGTGCATCACACCATGGATGTAAGCACACGAAAAAGGAGACCCATAACCTAAAACGAGCATAACTTTTGCATACGTTGTCCGATCGGACATACTTTTTTTTTCTAGAAAGCTTGTGGCGAGGCCAACACCGAGAAAAAGCGAATTTCAAAGAGTAGAATAGTATATAATGTTTTACAAAATAAATACTTCGCTATGGTTGAGTTACCGCTCAGAATACTTCCTACTGCTAGCATGTTATATTCAATACAGCATCGAACTCCATCGCGGTGTTGGACTCGCCCACCGTATCATGAACCGCGCCTAGACTACCGATTTTATGGGTACACAAGGAACCATGGAAGGTAACCCACATCCCTCGGCCACGCGGTTCAGCACACTGTGGGTGTAGGCACACAAAAATGAGATCTATAACATAAAACGAGCGTAACTTTTGTGTCTGTTGTCCAATCGGGGCATACTTTTTTTCTAGAAAGCTTGCAGCAAGGCCAACACCGACAAAAAGCAAAATTCAAAGAGTAGAATAGTATATAATTAATTACAAAATACAGACTTCCCTATGGTTGAGATTCCATCTAGAATACCTCCTACTGCCAGCATGTTACATTCAATACAACATTGAACTCCATTGTGGTGGATGACTCGCCCATCGTATCATGAACAACGCCTAGACTATCGAGTTTATGGGTACACAAGGAACCATGAAAGGTAACCCACATCATTCAGGCACGTGGTTCATCACACCGTGGATGTAAGCACACAAAAAAGGAGACCAATAACCTAAAACAAGCATAACTTTTGCATCCGTTGTTCAATTAGGGCATCCTTTTTGTTTCTAGAAAGCTTGTGGCGAGGCCAACACCGAAAAAAAGCAAAATTCAAAGAGTAGAATTGTATATAATTTGTTACAAAATAAATACTTCCCTATGGTTGAGATACCGCCCCGAATACCTCCTACTACCAGCATGTTACATTCAATACAACATCGAACTCCATTGCGGTGGAGGATTCGCCCACCGTATCATGAACCACACCTAGACTATCGAGTTTATGGGTACACAAGGAACCATAGAAGGTAACCCACATCCCTCGGCCATGCGGTTCAGCACACCGTGGGTGTAAGCACACGAAAAATGAAACCTCTAACCTAAAATGAGCGTAACTTTTGTATCTGGTGGCCGTTCGGGACATACTTTTTTTCTAGAAAGCTTGCGGCAAGGCCAACACCAACAAAAAGCAAAATTCAAAGAGTAGAATAGTATATAATTTTATTAAAAATAAATACTTCCCTATGGTTGAGATACCGCCCAGAGTACCTCCTACTGCTAGCATGTTACATTCAATAAAGCGTCGAACTCCATCGCGGTGGTGGACTCGCCCACAATATCCCGCGCCTAGACTACTGCGTTTATGGGTACACAAGGAAACATGGAAGGTAACCCACATCATTCAGGCATGCGGTTCATCACACCGTGGATGTAAGCACACGAAAAAGGAGACCCATAACCTAAAACGAGCATAACTTTTACATCCGTTGTCCGATCGGGGCATACTTTTCTTTTCTAATAAGCCTGCAGCGAGGTCACCACCGATAAAAAGCGAAATTGAAAGAGTAAAATTATATGTAATGTTATACAAAATAAATACTTTCCTATGGTTGAGATACCGCCCCGAATACCTCCCACTTCCAGCATGTTACATTCAATACAGCATCGAACTCCATCGCGGTGGAGGATTCGCCCACCGTATCATGAACCACGCCTAGACTATCCAGTTTATGGGTACACAAGGAACCATGGAAGGTAACCCACATCCCTCTACCACGCGGTTCAGCACACCGTGGGTGTAAGCACACAAAAAATGAGACCTATAACCTAAAACAAGCGTAACTTTATTCAATGAGTAGAATAGTATATAATTTTATTAAAAATAAATACTTCCCTATTGTTCAGATACCGCCCTGAGTACCTCCTACTGCTTGCATGTTACATTCAATACAGCATCGAACTCCTTTGCGGTGGAGGAGTCGCCCACCATATCGTGAACCGCGCCTAGACTACTGTGTTAATGGGTACATAAGGAATCATGGATGTATGCACACGAAAAAAGAGACCCATAACCTAAAACGAGCATAACTTTTGCATCCGTTGTCCGATCGGGCATATTTTTTTTTTTCTAGAAAGTTTGCGGCGAGGCCAACACCGACAAAAAGCGAATTTCAAAGAGTAGAATAGTATATAATTTTTTACAAAATAAATACTTCCCTATGGTTGAGAAATCGCCCAGAATACTTCCTACTGCTAGCATGTTACATTCAATACAGCATTGAACTCTATCACGGTGGAGGACTCGCCCACCGTATCATGAACCGTGCCTAGACTACCAAGTTTATGGGTACACAAGGAACCATGGAAGGTAACCCACATCCCTCGGCCACGCGGTTCAGCACACCGTGGGTGTAAGCACACAAAAATGAGACCTATAACCTAAAACGAGCGTAACTTTTGTGTCCGTTGTCCGATCAGGGCATACATTTTTTCTAGAAAGCTTGCAGCAAGGCCCACACCGACAAAAAGCAAAATTCAAAGAGTAGAAGAGTATATAATTATTTACAAAACAAATACTTCCCTATGGTTGAGATACCATCTAGAATACCTGCTACTGCCAGCATGTTACATTCAATATAGCATTGAACTCCATTGGGGTGGACGACTCGCCCATCGTAACATGATACACGCCTTGACTACCGAGTTTATGGGGACACAAGGAACCATGCAAGGTAACCCACATCCCTCGGCCACGCGGTTCAGCACACCGTGGGTGTAAGCACACAAAAATGAGACCTATAACCTAAAACGAGCGTAACTTTTGTGTCCGTTGTCCGATCAGGGCATACATTTTTTCTAGAAAGCTTGCAGCATGGCTAACACCGACAAAAAGAAAAAATCATAGAGTAGAATTGTATATAATTTTTTACAAAATAAATACTTCCCTATGGTTGAGATACCGCCCCGAATACCTCCTTCTACCAGCATGTTACATTCAATACAACATCGAACTCCATCCCGATGGAGGATTCGCCCACCGTATCATGAACCACACCTAGACTATCGAGTTTATGGGTACACAAGGAACCAGAGAAGGTAACCCACATCCCTCGGCCATGCGGTTCAGCACACCGTGGGTGTAAGCACACAAAAATGAGACCTATAACCTAAAACGAGCGTAACTTTTGTGTCCGTTGTCCGATCAGGGCATACATTTTTTCTAGAAAGCTTGCAGCATGGCTAACACCGACAAAAAGAAAAAATCATAGAGTAGAATTGTATATAATTTTTTACAAAATAAATACTTCCCTATGGTTGAGATACCGCCCCGAATACCTCCTTCTACCAGCATGTTACATTCAATACAACATCGAACTCCATCCCGATGGAGGATTCGCCCACCGTATCATGAACCACACCTAGACTATCGAGTTTATGGGTACACAAGGAACCAGAGAAGGTAACCCACATCCCTCGGCCATGCGGTTCAGCACACCGTGGGTGTAAGCACATGAAAAATGAGACCTACAACCTAAAACGAGCGTAACTTCAGTATCTGTTGGCCGTTCGGGACATACCTTTTTTCTAGAAAGCTTGCGGCGAGGCCAACACCGACCAAAAGCAAAATTGAAAGACAAGAATCACATATAACTTTATTAAAAACAAATACTTCCCTATGGTTGAGATACCGCTCGGAGTACCTCCTACTGCTAGCATGTTACATTCAATAGAACGTCGAACTCCATCGTGGTGGAGGACTCGCCCACCATAGCATGAACCGCGCCTATACTACTGCATTTTTGGGTACACAAGGAACTATGGAAGGTAACCCACATCAATTTGGCACGTGGTTCATCACACTGTGGATAGAAGCACACGAAAAAGGAGACCAATAACCTAAAACGGGCATAACTTTTGCATTCGTTGTCCGATCAGGGCATACTTTTTTTTTCCAGAAAGCTTGCAGCAAGGCCAACACCGACAAAAAGTGAAATTCAAAGAGTAGAATAGTATATAATTTTTTACAAAATAAATACTTCCCTATGGTTGAGATACCACCCAGAATACCTCCCACTCCCAGCATGTTACATTCAATACATCGTTGAACTCCTTTGCGGTGGAGGACTCGCCCACCGTATCATGAACTACGCCTAGACTATCGAGTTTATGGGTACACAAGGAACCATGGAAGGTAACCCACATCATTCAGGCATGCGGTTCATCACTCCGTGGATGTAAGCACACGAAAAAAGAGACCCATAACCTCAAACGAGCATAACTTTTGCATCCGTTGTCCGATCGGGGCATACTTTTTTTTTCTAATAAGCTAGCAGCGACGCCACCACCGACAAAAAGCAAAATTCAAAGAGTAGAATTGTATATAATGTTATACAAAATAAATACTTCCCTATGGTTGAGATACCGCCCCGAATACATCCTACTACCAGCATGTTACATTCGATACAACATCGAACTCCATCGCGGTGGAGGATTCGCCCACTGTATCATGAACCACGCCTAGACTATCGAGTTTATGGGTACACAAGGAACCAGAGAAGGTAACCCACATCCCTCGGCCATGCGGTTCAGCACACCATGGGTGTAAGCACACGAAAAATGAGACCTATAACCTAAAACGAGCGTAACTTCTGTATCTGTTGGCCGTTCGGGACATACTGTTTTTCTAGAAAGCTTGCGGCGAGGCCAACACCGACCAAAAGCAAAATTGAAAGAGTAGAATAGTATATAATTTTATTAAAAATAAATACTTCCCTATGGTTGAGATACCGCCCAGAGTACCTCCTACTGCTTGCATGTTACATTCAATAAAGCGTCGAACTCCATCGCGGTGGTGGACTCGCCCACCATATCATGAACCGCGCCTAGACTACTGCATTTATGGGTACACAAGGAACTATGGAAGGTAACCCACATCAATTTGGCACGTGGTTCATCACACTATGGATATAAGCACACGAAAAAGGAGACCAATAATCTAAAACGAGCATAACTTTTGTATTCGTTGTCCGATCAGGGCATACTTTTTTTTTCTAGAAAGCTTGCAGCAAGGCCAACACCGACAAAAAGTGAAATTCAAAGAGTAGAATAGTATATAATTTTTTACAAAATAAATACTTACCTATGGTTGAGATACCGCCCAGAATACCTCCGACTCCCATCATGTTACATTCAATACATCGTTGAACTCCATTGCGGTGGAGGACTCGCCCACCGTATCATGAACCGCGCCTAGACAACCAAGTTTATGGGTACACAAGGAACCATGGAAGGTAACCCACATCATTCGGGCATGCGGTTCATCACACCGTGGGTGTAAGCACACGAAAAAGGAGACCAATAACCTAAAAAGAGCATAACTTTTGTATCCGTTGTTCGATTAGGGCATACTTTTTCTTTCTAGAAAGTTTGTGGCGAGGCCAACACCGACAAAAAGCGAAATTCAAAGAGTAGAATTGTATATAATGTTTTACAAAATAAATACTTCCCCATGGTTGAGATACGGCCCCGAATACCTCCTACTACTAGCATGTTACATTCAATACAGCATCGAACTCCATCGTGGTGGAGGATTCGCCCACCGTATCATGAACTGCACCTAGACTATCGAGTTTATGGGTACACAAGGAACCATGAAAGGTAACCCACATCCCTTGGCCACGCAGTTCAGTGCACCGCGGGTGTAAGCACACGAAAAATGAGACCTATAACCTAAAACGAGCGTAACTTTTGTATCCGTTGTCCGTTCGGGACATACTTTTTTTCTAGAGAGCTTGCGACGAGGCCAACACTGACAAAAAGCAAAATTCAAAGAGTAGAATCGTATATAATTTTATTAAAAATAAATACTTTCCTATGGTTGAGATACCGCCGGAGTACCTCCTACTGCTAGCATGTTACATTCAATACAACGTCAAACTCCTTTGCGGTGGAGGACTCGCCCACCATATCATGAACCGCACCTATACTACCGCATTTATGGGTACACAAGGAACCATGGAAGGTAACCCACATCAATTTGGCACGTGGTTCATCACACTATGGATGTAAGCACACGAAAAAGAAGACCAATAACCTAAAACGAGCATAACTTTTGCATCCGTTGTTCGATCAGGGCATACTTTTTTTTTTCTAGAAAGCTTGCAGCATGGCTAACACCGACAAAAAGAAAAAATCATAGAGTAGAATTGTATATAATTTTTTACAAAATAAATACTTCCCTATGGTTGAGATACCGCCCCGAATACCTGCTTCTACCAGCATGTTACATTCAATACAACATCGAACTCCATCCCGATGGAGGATTCGCCCACCGTATCATGAACCACACCTAGACTATCGAGTTTATGGGTACACAAGGAACCAGAGAAGGTAACCCACATCCCTCGGCCATGCGGTTCAGCACACCGTGGGTGTAAGCACATGAAAAATGAGACCTACAACCTAAAACGAGCGTAACTTCAGTATCTGTTGGCCGTTCGGGACATACCTTTTTTCTAGAAAGCTTGCGGCGAGGCCAACACCGACCAAAAGCAAAATTGAAAGACTAGAATCACATATAACTTTATTAAAAATAAATACTTCCCTATGGTTGAGATACCGCTCGGAGTACCTCCTACTGCTAGCATGTTACATTCAATAGAACGTCGAACTTCATCGTGGTGGAGGACTCGCCCACCATAGCATGAACCGCGCCTATACTACTGCATTTTTGGGTACACAAGGAACTATGGAAGGTAACCCACATCAATTTGGCACGTGGTTCATCACGCTGTGGATATAAGCACACGAAAAAGGAGACCAATAATCTAAAACGGGCATAACTTTTGCATTCGTTGTCCGATCAGGGCATACTTTTTTTTTTCCAGAAAGCTTGCAGCAAGGCCAACACCGACAAAAAGTGAAATTCAAAGAGTAGAATAGTATATAATTTTTTACAAAATAAATACTTCCCTATGGTTGAGATACCACCCAGAATACCTCCCACTCCCAGCATGTTACATTCAATACATCGTTGAACTCCTTTGCGGTGGAGGACTCGCCCACCGTATCATGAACTACGCCTAGACTATCGAGTTTATGGGTACACAAGCAACCATGGAAGGTAACCCACATCATTCAGGCATGCGGTTCATCACTCCGTGGATGTAAGCACACGAAAAAAGAGACCCATAACCTCAAACGAGCATAACTTTTGCATCCGTTGTCCGATCGGGGCATACTTTTTTTTTTCTAATAAGCTAGCAGCGAGGCCACCACCGACAAAAAGCAAAATTCAAAGAGTAGAATTGTATATAATGTTATACAAAATAAATACTTCCCTATGGTTGAGATACCGCCCCGAATACATCCTACTACCAGCATGTTACATTCGATACAACATCGAACTCCATCGCGGTGGAGGATTCGCCCACTGTATCATGAACCACGCCTAGACTATCGAGTTTATGGGTACACAAGGAACCATGGAAGGTAACCCCCATCCCTCAGCCACGCGGTTCAGCACACCGTGGGTGTAAGCACACAAAAAATGAGACATATAACCTAAAACAAGCGTAACTTTTGCATCCGTTATCCGTTTGGGGCATACTTTTTTCTAGAAAGCTTGCGGTGAGGCCAACACTGACAAAAGGAAAAATTCAATGAGTAGAATAGTATATAATTTTATTAAAAATAAATACTTCCCTATGGTTTAGATACCGCCCTGAGTACCTCCTACTGCTTGCATGTTACATTCAATACAGCATCGAACTCCATCGCGGTGGAGGACTCGCCCACCATATCATGAACCGTGCCTAGACTACTACGTTTATGGGTACATAAGGAACCATGGAAGGTAACCCACATCATTCAGGCAAACGGTGCATCACACCATGGATGTAAGCACAGGAAAAAGGAGACCCATAACCTAAAACGAGCATAACTTTTGCATACGTCGTCCGTTCGGACATACTTTTTTTTTAGAAAGCTAGCGGCGAGGCCACCACCGAGAAAAAGCGAATTTCAAAGAGTAGAATAGTATATAATTTTTTACAAAATAAACACTTCCCTATGGTTGAGTTACCGCCCAGAATACTTCCTACTGCTAGCATGTTATATTCAATACAGCATCGAACTCCATCGCGGTGTTGGACTCGCCCACCGTATCATGAACCGCGCCTAGACTACCGAGTTTATGGGTACACAAGAAACCATGGAAGGTAACCCACATCCCTCGGCCATGCGGTTCAGCACACTGTGGGTGTAAGCACACAAAAATGAGACCTATAACATAATATGAGCGTAACTTTTGTGTCCGTTGTCCGATCAGGGCATACTTTTTTTCTAGAAAGCTTGTAGCAAGGCCAACATCGACAAAAAGAAAAATTCAAAGAGTAGAATAGTATATAATTATTTACAAAATAAATACTTCCCTATGGTTGAGATTCCATCTAGAATACCTCCTACTGTCAGCATGTTACATTCAATACAACATTGAACTCCATTGTGGTGGATGACTCGCCCATCGTATCATGAACAATGCCTAGACTATCGAGTTTATGGGTACACAAGGAACCATGAAAGGTAACCCACATCATTCAGGCACGTGGTTCATCACACCGTCGATGTAAGCACACAAAAAAGGAGACCAATAACCTGAAACAAGCACAACTTTTGCATCCGTTGTTCAATTAGGGCATACTTATTGTTTCTAGAAAGCTTGTGGTGAGGCCAACACCGACAAAAAGCAAAATTCAAACAGTAGAATTATATATAATTTGTTACAAAATAAATACTTCCCTATGGTTGAGATACCGCCCCGAAAACCTCCTACTACCAGCATGTTACATTCAATACAACATTGAACTCCATCGCGGTGGAGGATTCGCCCACCGTATCATGAACCACACCTAGACTATCGAGTTTATGGGTACACAAGGAACCATAGAAGGTAACCCACATCCCTCGACCATGCTGTTCAGCACACCGTGGGTGTAAGAACACGAAAAATGAGACCTATAACCTAAAATGAGCGTAACTTTTGTATCTGTTGGCCGTTCGGGACATACTTTTTTTCTAGAAAGCTTGCGGCAAGGCCAACACCGACAAAAAGCAAAATTCAAAGAGTAGAATAGTATATAATTTTATTTAAAATAAATACTTCCCTATGGTTGAGATACCGCGCAGAGTACCTCCTACTGCTAGCATGTTACATTCAATAAAGCATCGAACTCCATCGCGGTGGTGGACTCGCCCACCATATCATGAACCGCGCCTAGACTACTGCGTTTATGGGTACACAAGGAACCATGGAAGGTAACCCACATCATTCAGGCATGCAGTTCATCACACCATGGATGTAAGCACACGAAAAAGGAGACCCATAACATAAAACGAGCATAACTTTTGCATCCGTTGTCCGATCGGGGCATACTTTTTTTTTCTAATAAGCTTGCAGCGAGGCCACCATCGACAAAAAGCGAAATTCAAAGAGTAGAATTGTATATAATGTTATACAAAATAAATACTTTCCTATGGTTGAGATACCGTCCCGAATACCTCCTACTACCAGCATGTTACATTCAATACAGCATTGAACTCTATCACGGTTGAGGACTGGCCCACTGTATCATGAACCACGCCTAGACTACCGAGTTTATGGGTACACAAGGAACCATGGTAGGTAACCCACATCCCTCGTCCACGCGGTTCAGCACACCGTGGGTGTAAGCACAAAAAAATGAGACCTATAACCTAAAACGAGCGTAACTTTTGTGTCCGTTGTCCGATCAGGGCATACATTTTTTCTAGAAAGCTTGCAGCAAGGCCAACACCGACAAAAAGCAAAATTCAAAGAGTAGAATAGTATATAATTATTTACAAAACAAATACTTCCCTATGGCTGAGATACCATCTAGAATACCTCCTACTGCCTGCATGTTACATTCAATACAGCATTGAACTCAATTGGGGTGGACGACTCGCCCATTGTAACATGATACACGACTAGACTACCGAGTTTATAGGTACACAAGGAACCATTGAAGGTAACCCACATCATTCGGGCACGCGGTTCATCACACCGTGGATGTAAGCACACAAAAAAGGAGACCAATAACCTAAAACAAGCATTACTTTTGCATCCGTTGTTCAATCAGGGCATACTCTTTGTTTCTAGAAAGCTTGTGGCGGGGCCAACACCGACAAAAAGAAAAATTCAAAGAGTAGAATTGTATCTAATTTTTTACAAAATAAATACTTCCCTATGGTTGAGATACCGCCCCGAATACCTCCTTCTACCTGCATGTTACATTCAATACAACATCGAACTCCATCCCGGTGGAGGATTCGCCCACCGTATCATGAACCACACCAAGACTATCGAGTTTATGGGTACACAAGGAACCAGAGAAGGTAACCCACATCCCTCGGCCATGCGGTTCAGCACACCGTGGGTGTAAGCACATGAAAAATGAGACCTACAACCTAAAACGAGCGTAACTTTTGTATCTGTTGGCCGTTCGGAACATACTTTTTTTCTAGAAAGCTTGCAGCGAGGCCAACACCGACCAAAAGCAAAATTGAAAGAGTAGAATTGTATATAATTTTATTAAAAATAAATACTTCCCTATGGTTGAGATACCGCTCGGAGTACCTCCTACTGCTAGCATGTTACATTCAATACAACGTCGAACTCCATCGTGGTGGAGGACTCGCCCACCATATCATGAACAGCGCCTATACTACCGCATTTATGGGTACACAAGGAACCATGGAAGGTAACCCACATAATTTTTGGCATGTTGTTCATCACACTGTGGATATAAGCACACGAAAAAGGAGACCCATAACCTAAAACGAGCATAACTTTTGTATCCGTTGTCCGATTAGGGCATACTTTTTCCTTCTAGAAAGCTTGTGGCGAGGCCAACACCGACAAAAAGCGAAATTCAAAGAGTAGAATTGTATATAATGTTTTACAAAATAAATACTTCCCCATGGTTGAGATACAGCCCCGAATACCTCCTACTACTAGCATGTTACATTCAATATAGCATCGAACTCCATCGTGGTGGAGGATTCGCCCACCGTATCATGAACTGCGCCTAGACTATCGAGTTTATGGGTACACAAGGAACCATGGAAGGTAACCCACATCCCTCAGCCATGCGGTTCAGCACACCGTGGGTGTAAGCACACGAAAAATGAGACCTATAACCTAAAACGAGTGTAACTTTTGTAGCCGTTGTCCGTTCGGGACATACTTTTTTTTCTAGAAACCTTGCGACGAGGCCAACACCGACAAAAAGCGAAATTCAAAGAGTAGAATAGTATATAATTTTTTACAAAATAAATACTTCCCTATGGTGGAGATACCGCCAAAGTACCTCCTACTGCGAGCATGTTACATTCAATACAACGTCGAACTCCATTGCGGTGGAGGACTCGCCCACCATATCATGAACTGCGCCTATACTACCGCATTTTTGGGTACACAAGGAACCATCGAAGGTAACCCACATCAATTTGGCACGTGGTTCATCACACTGTGGATGTAAGCACATGAAAAAGGAGACCAATAACCTAAAACGAGCATAACTTTTGCATCAGTTGTCCAATTAGGGCATAGTTTTTCTTTCTAGAAAGCTTGTGGCGAGGCCAACACCGACAAAAAGCAAAATTCAAAGAGTAGAATTGTTTATAATGTTTTACAAAATAAATACTTCCCCATGGTTGAGATACCGTCCCGAATACCTCCTGGTACTAGCATGTTACATTCAATACAGCATCGAACTCCATCGCGGTGGGGGATTCGCCCACCCTATCATGAACTGCGCCTAGACTATCGAGTATATGGGTACACAAGGAACCATGGAAGGTAACCCACATCCCTCAGCCACGCGGTTCAGCACACCGTGGGTGTAAGCACATGAAAAATGAGGCCTATAACCTAAAACGAGCTTAACTTTTGTAGCCGTTGTCCGTTCGGGACATACTTTTTTTCTAGAAACCTTGCGACGAGGCTAACACCGACAAAAAGCAAAATTCAAAGAGCAGAATAGTATATAGTTTTATTAAAAATAAATACTTCTCTATGGTTGAGATACCGCCAGAGTACCTCCTACTTCTAGCATGTTATATTCAATACAACGTCGAACTCCATTGCGGTGGAGGACTCGCCCACCATATCATGAACTGCGCCTATACTACCGCATTTATGGGTACAAAAGGAACCATGGAAGGTAACCCACATCCCTTGGCCATGCGGTTCAGCACACCGTGGGTGTAAGCACACGAAAAATGAGACCTATACCCTAAAACGAGCGTAACTTTTGTAGC
This sequence comes from Eleusine coracana subsp. coracana, assembly GCA_032690845.1. Classification (NCBI taxonomy): domain Eukaryota; kingdom Viridiplantae; phylum Streptophyta; class Magnoliopsida; order Poales; family Poaceae; genus Eleusine; species Eleusine coracana. The sequence goes on from MU847503.1 coordinate 69,229, forward strand.
CGTTGTCCGTTTGGGACATACTTTTTTTCTAGAAAGCTTGCAACGAGGCCAACACCGACAAAAATCAAAATTCAAAGAGTAGAATAGTATATAATTTTATTAAAAATAAATACTTCCCTATGGTTGAGATACCGCCAGAGTACCTCCTACTGCTAGCATGTCACATTCAATACAACATCGAACTCCATTGCGGTGGAGGACTCGTCCACCATATCATGAACTGCGCCTATACTACCGCATTTATGGGTACACAAGGAACCATGGAAGGTAACCCACATCAATTGGCACGTGGTTCACCACACTGTGGATGTAAGTACATGAAAAAGGAGGCCAATAACCTAAAACGAGCATAACTTTTGCATCCGTTGTCCAATTAGGGCATACTTTTTCTTTCTAGAAAGCTTGTGGCGAGGCCAACACCGACAAAATGCGAAATTCAAAGAGTAGAATTGTATATAATGTTTTACAAAATAAATACTTCCCCATGGTTGAGATACCATCCCGAATATCTCCTGGTACTAGCATGTTACATTCAATACAGCATCAAACTCCATCGCGGTGGGGGATTTGCCCACCGTATCATGAACTGCGCCTAGACTATCGAGTTTATGGGTACACAAGGAACCATGGAAGGTAACCCACATTCCTCAGCCACGCGGTTCAGCACACCGTGGGTGTAAGCACACGAAAAATGAGACCTATAACCTAAAACGAGCGTAACTTTTGTAGCCGTTGTCCGTTCGGGACATACTTTTTTTCTAGAAAGCTTGCGACGAGGACAACACCGACAAAAAGCAAAATTCAAAGAGTAGAATAGTATATAATTTTATTAAAAATAAATACTTCTCTATGGTTGAGATACCGCCAGAGTACCTCCTACTTCTAGCATGTTATATTCAATACAACGTCGAACTCCATTGCGGTGGGGGATTCGCCCACCGTATCATGAACTGCGCCTAGACTATCGAGTTTATGGGTACACAAGGAACCATGGAAGGTAACCCACATCCCTTGGCCATGCGGTTCAGCACACCGTGGGTGTAAGCACACGAAAAATGAGACCTATAACCTAAAACGAGCGTAACTTTTGTAGCCGTTGTCCGTTTGGGACATACTTTTTTTCTAGAAAGCTTGCGATGGGGCCAACACCGACAAAAAGAAAAATTCAAAGAGTAGAATAGTATATAATTTTATTAAAAATAAATACTTCCCTATGGTTGAGATACCGCCAGAGTACCTCCTACTGCTAGCATGTCACATTCAATACAACATCGAACTCCATTGCGGTGGAGGACTCGTCCACCATATCATGAACTGCGCCTATACTACCGCATTTATGGGTACACAAGGAACCATGGAAGGTAACCCACATCAATTTGGCACGTGGTTCACCACACTGTGGATGTAAGTACATGAAAAAGGAGACCAATAACCTAAAACGAGCATAACTTTTGCATCCGTTGTCCAATTAGGGCATACTTTTTCTTTCTAGAAAGCTTGTGGCGAGGCCAACACCGACAAAATGCGAAATTCAAAGAGTAGAATTGTATATAATGTTTTACAAAATAAATACTTCCCCATGGTTGAGATACCATCCCGAATATCTCCTGGTACTAGCATGTTACATTCAATACAGCATCAAACTCCATCACGGTGGGGGATTCGCCCACCGTATCATGAACTGCGCCTAGACTATCGAGTTTATGGGTACACAAGGAACCATGGAAGGTAACCCACATCCCTCAGCCACGCGGTTCAGCACACCGTGGGTGTAAGCACACGAAAAATGAGACCTATAACCTAAAACGAGCATAACTTTTGTAGCCGTTGTCCGTTCGGGACATACTTTTTTTCTAGAAAGCTTGCGACGAGGCCAACACCGACAAAAAGCAAAATTCAAAGAGTAGAATAGTATATAATTTTATTAAAAATAAATACTTCTCTATGGTTGAGATACCGCCAGAGTACCTCCTACTTCTAGCATGTTATATTCAACACAACGTCGAACTCCATTGCGGTGGAGGACTCGCCCACCATATCATGAACTGCGCCTATACTACCGCATTTATGGGTACACAAGGAACCATGGAAGGTAACCCACATCCCTTGGCCACGCGGTTCAGCACACCGTGGGTGTAAGCACACGAAAAATGAGACCTATACCCTAAAACGAGCGTAACTTTTGTAGCCGTTGTCCGTTTGGGACATACTTTTTTCTAGAAAGTTTGCAACGAGGCCAACACCGACAAAAAGCAAAATTCAAAGAGTAGAATTGTATATAATGTTTTACAAAATAAATACTTCTCCATGGTTGAGATACCGTCCCGAATACCTCCTACTACTAGCATGTTACATTCAATACAACATCGAACTCCATCGCGGTGGGGGATTCGTCCACCATATCATGAACTGCGCCTACACTATCGAGTTTATGGGTACAGAAGGAACCATGGAAGGTAACCCACATCCCTTGGCCATGCGGTTCAGCACACCGTGGGTGTAAGCACATGAAAAATGAGACCTATAACCTAAAACGAGCGGAACTTTTGTAGCCGTTGTCCGTTTGGGACATACTTTTTTCTAGAAAGCCTGCGACGAGGCCAACACCGACAAAAAGCAAAATTCAAAGAGTAGAATAGTATATAATTTTATTCAAAATAAATACTTCCCTATGGTTGAGATACCGCCAGAGTACCTCCTACTGCTAGCATGTCACATTCAATACAACGTCGAACTCCATTGCGGTGGAGGACTCGCCCACCATATCATGAACCGCGCCTATACTACCGCATTTATGGGTACACAAGGAACCATGGAAGGTAACCCACATCAATTTGGCACATGGTTCATCACACTGTGGATGTAAGTACATGAAAAAGGAGACCAATAACCTAAAACGAGCATAACTTTTGCATCCGTTGTGCAATTAGGGCATACTTTTTCTTTCTAGAAAGCTTGTGGCGAGGCCAACAACGACAAAAAGCGAAATTCAAAGAGTAGAATTGTATATAATGTTTTACAAAATAAATACTTCCCCATGGTTGAGATACCCTCCTGAATACCTCCTGGTACTAGCATGTTACATTCAATATAGCATCGAACTCCATCGCGGTGGGGGATTCGCCCACCGTATCATGAACTGCGCCTAGACTATCGAGTTTATGGGTACACAAGGAACCATGGAAGGTAACCCACATCCCTCAGCCACGCGGTTCAGCACACCGTGGGTGTAAGCACACAAAAAAATGAGACCTATAACCTAAAATGAGCGTAACTTTTGTTGCCGTTGTCCGTTCGGGACATACTTTTTTCTAGAAAGCTTGCGACGAGGCCAGCACCGACAAAAAGCAAAATTCAAAGAGTAGAATAGTATATAATTTTATTAAAAATAAATACTTCCCTATGGTTGAGATACCGCCAGAGTACCTCCTACTTCTAGCATGTTATATTCAATACAACATTGAACTCCATTGCGGTGGAGGACTCGGCCACCATATCATGAACTGCGCCTATACTACCGCATTTATGGGTACACAAGGAACCATGGAAGGTAACCCACATCCCTCAGCCACGTGGTTCAGCACACCGTGGGTGTAAGCACACGAAAAATGAGACCTATACCCTCAAACGAGCGTAACTTTTGTAGCCGTTGTCCGTTCGGGACATACTTTTTTTCTAGAAGCTTGCGACGAGGCCAACACCGACAAAAAGCAAATTCAAAGAGTAGAATAGTATATAATTTTATTAAAAATAAATGCTTCCCTATGGTTGAGATACCGCCAGAGTACCTCCTACTGCTAGCATGTTACATTCAATACAACGTTGAACTCCATTGCGGTGGAGGACTCGCCCACCATATCATGAACCGCCCCTATACTACCGCATTTATGGGTACACAAGGACCATGGAAGGTAACCCACATCATTCGGG
>MU847504.1:0-73135 GCA_032690845.1 Eleusine coracana subsp. coracana
TGTAGCCATAAACTAGATAGTCTAGGCGCGGTTCATGATACGGTGAGCGAGTCCTCCACCGCGATGGAGTCCTACGTTGTGTTGAATGTAACATGCTAGCTGTAGGAGGTACTCGGGGGGATATCTCAACCATAAGGAATTATTTATTTTTTATAAAATTATATACTATTCTACACTTTGAATTTTGCTTTTTTCAGTGTTGGCCTCACTACAAGCTTTCTAGAAAAAAAAAGTATGCCCCTATCGGACAACAGATGCCAAAGTTATGCTTATTTTAGGTTATAGGTCTCCTTTTTCGTATGCTTACATCCACGGTGTGATGAATCGCGTGCCCGAATGATGTGGGTTACATTCCATGGTTCCTTTTCTATCCATAAATGCGGTAGTCTAGGCGCGGTTCATGATATGGTGGGCGAGTCCTCCACCGCGATGGAGTTCGACGTTGTATTGAATGTAACATGCTAGCAGTAGGAGGTACTCGGGGTGGTATCTCAACCATAGGGAACTATTTATTTTTTATAAAATTGTATATTATTCTATTCTTTGAATTTCACTTTTTGTCGGTATTGGCCTCGCTGCATGCTTTCTAGAAAAAAAGTATGCCCCGAACGGAAAACGGACGCAAAAGTTACGCTCGTTTTAGGTTATATGTCTCATTTTTCGTGTGCTTTCACCCATGGTGTGCTGATCCGCGTGGCTGAGGGATGTGGGTTACCTTCCATCGTTCCTTGTGTACCCATAAACTCGGTAGTCTAGGCACGGTTCATGATACGGTGGGCGAGCCCTCCACCACGATGGAGTTCGACGCTGTATTGATTATAACATGCTGGCAGTAGGAGGTATTCAAGGCAGTATCTTAACCATAGGGAAGTATTTATTTTATAAGAAATTATATACTATTCTACTCTTTGAATTTCGCTTTCTGTCGGTGTTGGCCTCGCCGCAAGCTTTCTAGAAAAAAAAAAGTATGCCCTGATCGGACAACGGATGCAAAAGTTATGCTCGTTTTAGGTTATAGGTCTTATTTTTGTATGCTTACACCCACAAGTGCTGAACCGCAGGGAGATGTGGGTTACCTTCCATGGTTCCTTGTGTACCCATAAACTCGGTAGTCTAGGCGCGGTTCAGGATACGGTGGGCGAGTCCTCCACCATGATGGAGTTCGACGTCGTATTGAATATAACATGCTGGCAGTAGGAGGTATTCGGGGCAGTATCTTAACCATAGGGAAGTATTTATTTTATAAAAAATTATATACTATTCTACTCTTTGAATTTCGCTTTCTGTCGGTGTTGGCCTCGCCGCAAGCTTTCTAGAAAAAAAAAGTATGTCCTGATCGGACAACGGATGCAAAAGTTATGCTTGTTTTAGGTTATAGGTCTTCTTTTTCGTGTGCTTACATCCACGGTGTGATGAATCGCGTGCCCGAATGATGTGGGTTACATTCCATGGTTCCTTTTCTATCCATAAATGCGGTAGTCTAGGCGCGGTTCATGATATGGTGGGCGAGTCCTCCACCGCGATGGAGTTCGACGTTGTATTGAATGTAACATGCTAGCAGTAGGAGGTATTCAGGGCAGTATCTTAACCATAGGGAAGTATTTATTTTATAAAAAATTATATACTATTCTACTCTTTGTATTTTGCTTTTTGTCGGTGTTGGCCTCGGCGCAAGCTTTCTAGAAAAAAAAGTATGCCCCGATCGGACAACGGATGCAAAAGTTATGTTCGTTTTAGGTTATAGGTCGTCTTTTTAGTGTGCTTACACCCACGGTGTGCTGAACCACGTGGCCGAGGGATGTGGGTTGCCTTCCATGGTTCCTTGTGTACCCATAAACTGGGTAGTCTAGGCGCTGGTTCATGATACGGTGGGCGAGTCCTCCACCACGATGGAGTTTGACGCTGTATTGATTGTAACATGCTGGCAGTAGGAGGTATTCGGGGCAGTATCTTAACCATAGGGAAGTATTTATCTTATAAGAAATTATATACTATTCTACTCTTTGAATTTCGCTTTCTGTCGATGTTGGCCTCGCCGCAAGTTTTCTAGGAAAAAAAGTATGCCCCGATCGGACAACGGATGCAAAAGTTATGCTCGTTTTAGGTTATAGGTCTCCTTTTTCGTGTGCTTACACCCACGGTGTGCTGAACCGAGTGGCCGAAGCATGTAGGTTACCTTCCATGGTTCCTTGTGTAGCCATAAACTAGATAGTCTAGGCGCGGTTCATGATACGGTGAGCGAGTCCTCCACCGCGATGGAGTCCTACGTTGTATTGAATGTAACATGCTAGCAGTAGGAGGTACTCGGGGTGATATCTCAACCATAAGGAATTATTTAATTTTTATAAAATTATATACTATTCTACACTTTGAATTTCGCTTTTTTCTGTGTTGGCCTCACTGCAAGCTTTCTAGAAAAAAAAGTATGCCCCGATCGGACAACAGATGCAAAAGTTATGCTTATTTTAGGTTATCGGTCTCCTTTTTCGTATGCTTACACAAACGGTGTGCTGAACCGTGTGGCCGAGGGATATGGGTTACCTTCCATGGTTCCTTGTGTACCCATAAATTCAGTAGTCTAGGCGTGGTTCATGATACAGTGGGCGAGTCCTCCACCATGATGCAGTTCGATGCTGTATTGAATGTAACAAGCTGGCAGTAGGAGGTATTCAGGGCAGTATCTTAACCATAGGGAAGTATTTATTTTGTAAAAAATTATATACTATTCTACTCTTTGAATTTTGCTTTTTGTCGGTATTGGCCTTGCCGCATGCTTTCTAGAATAAAAAGTATGCCCCGAACGGACAATGGACGCAAAAGTTACGCTCGTTTTAGGTTGTAGGTCTTATTTTGTGTATGCTTACACCCACAAAGTGCTGAACCGCGAGGGATGTGGGTTACCATCCATGGTTCCTTGTGTACCCATAAACTCGGTAGTCTAGGCGCGGTTCATGATACGGTGGGCGAGTCCTCCACCACGATGGAGTTCGACGCCGTATTGAATATAACATGCTGGCAGTAGGAGGTATTTGGTGCAGTATCTTAACCTTATGGAAGTATTTATTTTATAAAAAATTATATACTATTCAACTCTTTGAATTTTGCTTTTTGTTGATGTTGGCCTCGTCGCAAGGTTTCTAGAAAAAAAAAGTATGCCCAAAACGGACAACGGACGCAAAAGTTTTGCTCATTTTAGGTTATAGATCTTATTTTTTGTGTGCTTACACCCACGGTGTGCTGAACCATGTGGCCGAGGGATGTGGGTTACCTTCCATGGTTCCTTGTGTACCCATAAACTCGGTAGTCTAGGCGCGGTCATGATACAGTGGGCGAGTCCTCCACCACGATGGAGTTCGACGCTGCATTGAATGTAACATGCTGGCAGTAGGAGGTATTCGGGGTGGTATCTTAACCATAGGGAAGTATTTATTTTATAAAAAATTATATACTATTCTACTCTTTGTATTTTGCTTTTTGTCGGTGTTGGCCTCGGTGCAAGCTTTCCAGAAAAAAAAGTATGCCCCGATCGGACAACGGATGCAAAAGTTATGTTCGTTTTAGGTTATAGGTCGTCTTTTTAGTGTGCTTACACCCACGGTGTGCTGAACCACGTGGCCGAGGGATGTGGGTTGCCTTCCATGGTTCCTTGTGTACCCATAAACTGGGTAGTCTAGGCGCGGTTCATGATACGGTGGGCGAGTCCTCCACCACGATGGAGTTTGACGCTGTATTGATTGTAACATGCTGGCAGTAGGAGGTATTCGGGGCAGTATCTTAACCATAGGGAAGTATTTATCTTATAAGAAATTATATACTATTCTACTCTTTGAATTTCGCTTTCTGTCGCTGTTGGCCTTGCCGCAAGTTTTCTAGGAAAAAAAGTATGCCCCGATCGGACAACGGATGCAAAAGTTATGCTCGTTTTAGGTTATAGGTCGTCTTTTTAGTGTGCTTACACCCACGGTGTGCTGAACCACGTGGCCGAGGGATGTGGGTTGCCTTCCATGGTTCCTTGTGTACCCATAAACTGGGTAGTCTAGGCGCGGTTCATGATACGGTGGGCGAGTCCTCCACCACGATGGAGTTTGACGCTGTATTGATTGTAACATGCTGGCAGTAGGAGGTATTCGGGGCAGTATCTTAACCATAGGGAAGTATTTATCTTATAAGAAATTATATACTATTCTACTCTTTGAATTTCGCTTTCTGTCGATGTTGGCCTCGCCGCAAGTTTTCTAGGAAAAAAAGTATGCCCCGATCGGACAACGGATGCAAAAGTTATGCTCGTTTTAGGTTATAGGTCTCCTTTTTCGTGTGCTTACACCCACGGTGTGCTGAACCGAGTGGCCGAAGCATGTAGGTTACCTTCCATGGTTCCTTGTGTAGCCATAAACTAGATAGTCTAGGCGCGGTTCATGATACGGTGAGCGAGTCCTCCACCGCGATGGAGTCCTACGTTGTATTGAATGTAACATGCTAGCAGTAGGAGGTACTCGGGGTGATATCTCAACCATAAGGAATTATTTAATTTTTATAAAATTATATACTATTCTACACTTTGAATTTCGCTTTTTTCTGTGTTGGCCTCACTGCAAGCTTTCTAGAAAAAAAAGTATGCCCCGATCGGACAACAGATGCAAAAGTTATGCTTATTTTAGGTTATCGGTCTCCTTTTTCGTATGCTTACACAAACGGTGTGCTGAACCGTGTGGCCGAGGGATATGGGTTACCTTCCATGGTTCCTTGTGTACCCATAAATTCAGTAGTCTAGGCGTGGTTCATGATACAGTGGGCGAGTCCTCCACCATGATGCAGTTCGATGCTGTATTGAATGTAACAAGCTGGCAGTAGGAGGTATTCAGGGCAGTATCTTAACCATAGGGAAGTATTTATTTTGTAAAAAATTATATACTATTCTACTCTTTGAATTTTGCTTTTTGTCGGTATTGGCCTTGCCGCATGCTTTCTAGAATAAAAAGTATGCCCCGAACGGACAATGGACGCAAAAGTTACGCTCGTTTTAGGTTGTAGGTCTTATTTTGTGTATGCTTACACCCACAAAGTGCTGAACCGCGAGGGATGTGGGTTACCATCCATGGTTCCTTGTGTACCCATAAACTCGGTAGTCTAGGCGCGGTTCATGATACGGTGGGCGAGTCCTCCACCACGATGGAGTTCGACGCCGTATTGAATATAACATGCTGGCAGTAGGAGGTATTTGGGGCAGTATCTTAACCTTATGGAAGTATTTATTTTATAAAAAATTATATACTATTCAACTCTTTGAATTTTGCTTTTTGTTGATGTTGGCCTCGTCGCAAGGTTTCTAGAAAAAAAAAGTATGCCCAAAACGGACAACGGACGCAAAAGTTTTGCTCATTTTAGGTTATAGATCTTATTTTTCGTGTGCTTACACCCACGGTGTGCTGAACCATGTGGCCGAGGGATGTGGGTTACCTTCCATGGTTCCTTGTGTACCCATAAACTCGGTAGTCTAGGCGCGGTCATGATACAGTGGGCGAGTCCTCCACCACGATGGAGTTCGACGCTGCATTGAATGTAACATGCTGGCAGTAGGAGGTATTCGGGGTGGTATCTTAACCATAGGGAAGTATTTATTTTATAAAAAATTATATACTATTCTACTCTTTGTATTTTGCTTTTTGTCGGTGTTGGCCTCGGTGCAAGCTTTCCAGAAAAAAAAGTATGCCCCGATCGGACAACGGATGCAAAAGTTATGTTCGTTTTAGGTTATAGGTCGTCTTTTTAGTGTGCTTACACCCACGGTGTGCTGAACCACGTGGCCGAGGGATGTGGGTTGCCTTCCATGGTTCCTTGTGTACCCATAAACTGGGTAGTCTAGGCGCGGTTCATGATACGGTGGGCGAGTCCTCCACCACGATGGAGTTTGACGCTGTATTGATTGTAACATGCTGGCAGTAGGAGGTATTCGGGGCAGTATCTTAACCATAGGGAAGTATTTATCTTATAAGAAATTATATACTATTCTACTCTTTGAATTTCGCTTTCTGTCGCTGTTGGCCTTGCCGCAAGTTTTCTAGGAAAAAAAGTATGCCCCGATCGGACAACGGATGCAAAAGTTATGCTCGTTTTAGGTTATAGGTCGTCTTTTTAGTGTGCTTACACCCACGGTGTGCTGAACCACGTGGCCGAGGGATGTGGGTTGCCTTCCATGGTTCCTTGTGTACCCATAAACTGGGTAGTCTAGGCGCGGTTCATGATACGGTGGGCGAGTCCTCCACCACGATGGAGTTTGACGCTGTATTGATTGTAACATGCTGGCAGTAGGAGGTATTCGGGGCAGTATCTTAACCATAGGGAAGTATTTATCTTATAAGAAATTATATACTATTCTACTCTTTGAATTTCGCTTTCTGTCGATGTTGGCCTCGCCGCAAGTTTTCTAGGAAAAAAAGTATGCCCCGATCGGACAACGGATGCAAAAGTTATGCTCGTTTTAGGTTATAGGTCTCCTTTTTCGTGTGCTTACACCCACGGTGTGCTGAACCGAGTGGCCGAAGCATGTAGGTTACCTTCCATGGTTCCTTGTGTAGCCATAAACTAGATAGTCTAGGCGCGGTTCATGATACGGTGAGCGAGTCCTCCACCGCGATGGAGTCCTACGTTGTATTGAATGTAACATGCTAGCAGTAGGAGGTACTCGGGGTGATATCTCAACCATAAGGAATTATTTAATTTTTATAAAATTATATACTATTCTACACTTTGAATTTCGCTTTTTTCTGTGTTGGCCTCACTGCAAGCTTTCTAGAAAAAAAAGTATGCCCCGATCGGACAACAGATGCAAAAGTTATGCTTATTTTAGGTTATCGGTCTCCTTTTTCGTATGCTTACACAAACGGTGTGCTGAACCGTGTGGCCGAGGGATATGGGTTACCTTCCATGGTTCCTTGTGTACCCATAAATTCAGTAGTCTAGGCGTGGTTCATGATACAGTGGGCGAGTCCTCCACCATGATGCAGTTCGATGCTGTATTGAATGTAACAAGCTGGCAGTAGGAGGTATTCAGGGCAGTATCTTAACCATAGGGAAGTATTTATTTTGTAAAAAATTATATACTATTCTACTCTTTGAATTTTGCTTTTTGTCGGTATTGGCCTTGCCGCATGCTTTCTAGAATAAAAAGTATGCCCCGAACGGACAATGGACGCAAAAGTTACGCTCGTTTTAGGTTGTAGGTCTTATTTTGTGTATGCTTACACCCACAAAGTGCTGAACCGCGAGGGATGTGGGTTACCATCCATGGTTCCTTGTGTACCCATAAACTCGGTAGTCTAGGCGCGGTTCATGATACGGTGGGCGAGTCCTCCACCACGATGGAGTTCGACGCCGTATTGAATATAACATGCTGGCAGTAGGAGGTATTTGGGGCAGTATCTTAACCTTATGGAAGTATTTATTTTATAAAAAATTATATACTATTCAACTCTTTGAATTTTGCTTTTTGTTGATGTTGGCCTCGTCGCAAGGTTTCTAGAAAAAAAAAGTATGCCCAAAACGGACAACGGACGCAAAAGTTTTGCTCATTTTAGGTTATAGATCTTATTTTTCGTGTGCTTACACCCACGGTGTGCTGAACCATGTGGCCGAGGGATGTGGGTTACCTTCCATGGTTCCTTGTGTACCCATAAACTCGGTAGTCTAGGCGCGGTCATGATACAGTGGGCGAGTCCTCCACCACGATGGAGTTCGACGCTGCATTGAATGTAACATGCTGGCAGTAGGAGGTATTCGGGGTGGTATCTTAACCATAGGGAAGTATTTATTTTATAAAAAATTATATACTATTCTACTCTTTGTATTTTGCTTTTTGTCGGTGTTGGCCTCGGCGCAAGCTTTCCAGAAAAAAAAGTATGCCCCGATCGGACAACGGATGCAAAAGTTATGTTCGTTTTAGGTTATAGGTCGTCTTTTTAGTGTGCTTACACCCACGGTGTGCTGAACCACGTGGCCGAGGGATGTGGGTTGCCTTCCATGGTTCCTTGTGTACCCATAAACTGGGTAGTCTAGGCGCGGTTCATGATACGGTGGGCGAGTCCTCCACCACGATGGAGTTTGACGCTGTATTGATTGTAACATGCTGGCAGTAGGAGGTATTCGGGGCAGTATCTTAACCATAGGGAAGTATTTATCTTATAAGAAATTATATACTATTCTACTCTTTGAATTTCGCTTTCTGTCGATGTTGGCCTTGCCGCAAGTTTTCTAGGAAAAAAAGTATGCCCCGATCGGACAACGGATGCAAAAGTTATGCTCGTTTTAGGTTATAGGTCTCCTTTTTCGTGTGCTTACACCCACGGTGTGCTGAACCGAGTGGCCGAAGCATGTAGGTTACCTTCCATGGTTCCTTGTGTAGCCATAAACTAGATAGTCTAGGCGCGGTTCATGATACGGTGAGCGAGTCCTCCACCGCGATGGAGTCCTACGTTGTATTGAATGTAACATGCTAGCAGTAGGAGGTACTCGGGGTGATATCTCAACCATAAGGAATTATTTAATTTTTATAAAATTATATACTATTCTACACTTTGAATTTCGCTTTTTTCTGTGTTGGCCTCACTGCAAGCTTTCTAGAAAAAAAAAGTATGCCCCGATCGGACAACAGATGCAAAAGTTATGCTTATTTTAGGTTATCGGTCTCCTTTTTCGTATGCTTACACAAACGGTGTGCTGAACCGTGTGGCCGAGGGATATGGGTTACCTTCCATGGTTCCTTGTGTACCCATAAATTCAGTAGTCTAGGCGTGGTTCATGATACAGTGGGCGAGTCCTCCACCATGATGCAGTTCGATGCTGTATTGAATGTAACAAGCTGGCAGTAGGAGGTATTCAGGGCAGTATCTTAACCATAGGGAAGTATTTATTTTGTAAAAAATTATATACTATTCTACTCTTTGAATTTTGCTTTTTGTCGGTATTGGCCTTGCCGCATGCTTTCTAGAATAAAAAGTATGCCCCGAACGGACAATGGACGCAAAAGTTACGCTCGTTTTAGGTTGTAGGTCTTATTTTGTGTATGCTTACACCCACAAAGTGCTGAACCGCGAGGGATGTGGGTTACCATCCATGGTTCCTTGTGTACCCATAAACTCGGTAGTCTAGGCGCGGTTCATGATATGGTGGGCGAGTCCTCCACCACGATGGAGTTCGACGCCGTATTGAATATAACATGCTGGCAGTAGGAGGTATTTGGGGCAGTATCTTAACCTTATGGAAGTATTTATTTTATAAAAAATTATATACTATTCAACTCTTTGAATTTTGCTTTTTGTTGATGTTGGCCTCGTCGCAAGGTTTCTAGAAAAAAAAAGTATGCCCAAAACGGACAATGGACGCAAAAGTTACGCTCGTTTTAGGTTGTAGGTCTTATTTTGTGTATGCTTACACCCACAAAGTGCTGAACCGCGAGGGATGTGGGTTACCATCCATGGTTCCTTGTGTACCCATAAACTCGGTAGTCTAGGCGCGGTTCATGATACGGTGGGCGAGTCCTCCACCACGATGGAGTTCGACGCCGTATTGAATATAACATGCTGGCAGTAGGAGGTATTTGGGGCAGTATCTTAACCTTATGGAAGTATTTATTTTATAAAAAATTATATACTATTCAACTCTTTGAATTTTGCTTTTTGTTGATGTTGGCCTCGTCGCAAGGTTTCTAGAAAAAAAAAGTATGCCCAAAACGGACAACGGACGCAAAAGTTTTGCTCATTTTAGGTTATAGATCTTATTTTTCGTGTGCTTACACCCACGGTGTGCTGAACCATGTGGCCGAGGGATGTGGGTTACCTTCCATGGTTCCTTGTGTACCCATAAACTCGGTAGTCTAGGCGTGGTTCATGATACAGTGGGCGAGTCCTCCACCATGATGCAGTTCGATGCTGTATTGAATGTAACAAGCTGGCAGTAGGAGGTATTCAGGGCAGTATCTTAACCATAGGGAAGTATTTATTTTGTAAAAAATTATATACTATTCTACTCTTTGAATTTTGCTTTTTGTCGGTATTGGCCTTGCCGCATGCTTTCTAGAATAAAAAGTATGCCCCGAACGGACAATGGACGCAAAAGTTACGCTCGTTTTAGGTTGTAGGTCTTATTTTGTGTATGCTTACACCCACAAAGTGCTGAACCGCGAGGGATGTGGGTTACCATCCATGGTTCCTTGTGTACCCATAAACTCGGTAGTCTAGGCGCGGTTCATGATACGGTGGGCGAGTCCTCCACCACGATGGAGTTCGACGCCGTATTGAATATAACATGCTGGCAGTAGGAGGTATTTGGGGCAGTATCTTAACCTTATGGAAGTATTTATTTTATAAAAAATTATATACTATTCAACTCTTTGAATTTTGCTTTTTGTTGATGTTGGCCTCGTCGCAAGGTTTCTAGAAAAAAAAAGTATGCCCAAAACGGACAACGGACGCAAAAGTTTTGCTCATTTTAGGTTATAGATCTTATTTTTCGTGTGCTTACACCCACGGTGTGCTGAACCATGTGGCCGAGGGATGTGGGTTACCTTCCATGGTTCCTTGTGTACCCATAAACTCGGTAGTCTAGGCGCGGTCATGATACAGTGGGCGAGTCCTCCACCACGATGGAGTTCGACGCTGCATTGAATGTAACATGCTGGCAGTAGGAGGTATTCGGGGTGGTATCTTAACCATAGGGAAGTATTTATTTTATAAAAAATTATATACTATTCTACTCTTTGTATTTTGCTTTTTGTCGGTGTTGGCCTCGGCGCAAGCTTTCCAGAAAAAAAAGTATGCCCCGATCGGACAACGGATGCAAAAGTTATGTTCGTTTTAGGTTATAGGTCGTCTTTTTAGTGTGCTTACACCCACGGTGTGCTGAACCACGTGGCCGAGGGATGTGGGTTGCCTTCCATGGTTCCTTGTGTACCCATAAACTGGGTAGTCTAGGCGCGGTTCATGATACGGTGGGCGAGTCCTCCACCACGATGGAGTTTGACGCTGTATTGATTGTAACATGCTGGCAGTAGGAGGTATTCGGGGCAGTATCTTAACCATAGGGAAGTATTTATCTTATAAGAAATTATATACTATTCTACTCTTTGAATTTCGCTTTCTGTCGATGTTGGCCTTGCCGCAAGTTTTCTAGGAAAAAAAGTATGCCCCGATCAGACAACGGATGCAAAAGTTATGCTCGTTTTAGGTTATAGGTCTCCTTTTTCGTGTGCTTACACCCACGGTGTGCTGAACCGAGTGGCCGAAGCATGTAGGTTACCTTCCATGGTTCCTTGTGTAGCCATAAACTAGATAGTCTAGGCGCGGTTCATGATACGGTGAGCGAGTCCTCCACCGCGATGGAGTTCCTACGTTGTATTGAATGTAACATGCTAGCAGTAGGAGGTACTCGGGGTGATATCTCAACCATAAGGAATTATTTAATTTTTATAAAATTATATACTATTCTACACTTTGAATTTCGCTTTTTTCTGTGTTGGCCTCACTGCAAGCTTTCTAGAAAAAAAAAGTATGCCCCGATCGGACAACAGATGCAAAAGTTATGCTATTTTAGGTTATCGGTCTCCTTTTTCGTATGCTTACACAAACGGTGTGCTGAACCGTGTGGCCGAGGGATATGGGTTACCTTCCATGGTTCCTTGTGTACCCATAAATTCAGTAGTCTAGGCGTGGTTCATGATACAGTGGGCGAGTCCTCCACCATGATGCAGTTCGATGCTGTATTGAATGTAACAAGCTGGCAGTAGGAGGTATTCAGGGCAGTATCTTAACCATAGGGAAGTATTTATTTTGTAAAAAATTATATACTATTCTACTCTTTGAATTTTGCTTTTTGTCGGTATTGGCCTTGCCGCATGCTTTCTAGAATAAAAAGTATGCCCCGAACGGACAATGGACGCAAAAGTTACGCTCGTTTTAGGTTGTAGGTCTTATTTTGTGTATGCTTACACCCACAAAGTGCTGAACCGCGAGGGATGTGGGTTACCATCCATGGTTCCTTGTGTACCCATAAACTCGGTAGTCTAGGCGCGGTTCATGATATGGTGGGCGAGTCCTCCACCACGATGGAGTTCGACGCCGTATTGAATATAACATGCTGGCAGTAGGAGGTATTTGGGGCAGTATCTTAACCTTATGGAAGTATTTATTTTATAAAAAATTATATACTATTCAACTCTTTGAATTTTGCTTTTTGTTGATGTTGGCCTCGTCGCAAGGTTTCTAGAAAAAAAAAGTATGCCCAAAACGGACAATGGACGCAAAAGTTACGCTCGTTTTAGGTTGTAGGTCTTATTTTGTGTATGCTTACACCCACAAAGTGCTGAACCGCGAGGGATGTGGGTTACCATCCATGGTTCCTTGTGTACCCATAAACTCGGTAGTCTAGGCGCGGTTCATGATACGGTGGGCGAGTCCTCCACCACGATGGAGTTCGACGCCGTATTGAATATAACATGCTGGCAGTAGGAGGTATTTGGGGCAGTATCTTAACCTTATGGAAGTATTTATTTTATAAAAAATTATATACTATTCAACTCTTTGAATTTTGCTTTTTGTTGATGTTGGCCTCGTCGCAAGGTTTCTAGAAAAAAAAAGTATGCCCAAAACGGACAACGGACGCAAAAGTTTTGCTCATTTTAGGTTATAGATCTTATTTTTCGTGTGCTTACACCCACGGTGTGCTGAACCATGTGGCCGAGGGATGTGGGTTACCTTCCATGGTTCCTTGTGTACCCATAAACTCGGTAGTCTAGGCGCGGTCATGATACAGTGGGCGAGTCCTCCACCACGATGGAGTTCGACGCTGCATTGAATGTAACATGCTGGCAGTAGGAGGTATTCGGGGTGGTATCTTAACCATAGGGAAGTATTTATTTTATAAAAAATTATATACTATTCTACTCTTTGTATTTTGCTTTTTGTCGGTGTTGGCCTCGGTGCAAGCTTTCCAGAAAAAAAAGTATGCCCCGATCGGACAACGGATGCAAAAGTTATGTTCGTTTTAGGTTATAGGTCGTCTTTTTAGTGTGCTTACACCCACGGTGTGCTGAACCACGTGGCCGAGGGATGTGGGTTGCCTTCCATGGTTCCTTGTGTACCCATAAACTGGGTAGTCTAGGCGCGGTTCATGATACGGTGGGCGAGTCCTCCACCACGATGGAGTTTGACGCTGTATTGATTGTAACATGCTGGCAGTAGGAGGTATTCGGGGCAGTATCTTAACCATAGGGAAGTATTTATCTTATAAGAAATTATATACTATTCTACTCTTTGAATTTCGCTTTCTGTCGATGTTGGCCTTGCCGCAAGTTTTCTAGGAAAAAAAGTATGCCCCGATCGGACAACGGATGCAAAAGTTATGCTCGTTTTAGGTTATAGGTCTCCTTTTTCGTGTGCTTACACCCACGGTGTGCTGAACCGAGTGGCCGAAGCATGTAGGTTACCTTCCATGGTTCCTTGTGTAGCCATAAACTAGATAGTCTAGGCGCGGTTCATGATACGGTGAGCGAGTCCTCCACCGCGATGGAGTCCTACGTTGTATTGAATGTAACATGCTAGCAGTAGGAGGTACTCGGGGTGATATCTTAACCATAAGGAATTATTTAATTTTTATAAAATTATATACTATTCTACACTTTGAATTTCGCTTTTTTCTGTGTTGGCCTCACTGCAAGCTTTCTAGAAAAAAAAGTATGCCCCGATCGGACAACAGATGCAAAAGTTATGCTTATTTTAGGTTATCGGTCTCCTTTTTCGTATGCTTACACAAACGGTGTGCTGAACCGTGTGGCCGAGGGATATGGGTTACCTTCCATGGTTCCTTGTGTACCCATAAATTCAGTAGTCTAGGCGTGGTTCATGATACAGTGGGGGAGTCCTCCACCATGATGCAGTTCGATGCTGTATTGAATGTAACAAGCTGGCAGTAGGAGGTATTCAGGGCAGTATCTTAACCATAGGGAAGTATTTATTTTGTAAAAAATTATATACTATTCTACTCTTTGAATTTTGCTTTTTGTCGGTATTGGCCTTGCCGCATGCTTTCTAGAATAAAAAGTATGCCCCGAACGGACAATGGACGCAAAAGTTACGCTCGTTTTAGGTTGTAGGTCTTATTTTGTGTATGCTTACACCCACAAAGTGCTGAACCGCGAGGGATGTGGGTTACCATCCATGGTTCCTTGTGTACCCATAAACTCGGTAGTCTAGGCGTGGTTCATGATACGGTGGGCGAGTCCTCCACCACGATGGAGTTCGACGCCGTATTGAATATAACATGCTGGCAGTAGGAGCTATTTGGGGCAGTATCTTAACCTTATGGAAGTATTTATTTTATAAAAAATTATATACTATTCAACTCTTTGAATTTTGCTTTTTGTTGATGTTGGCCTCGTTGCAAGGTTTCTAGAAAAAAAAAGTATGCCCAAAACGGACAACGGACACAAAAGTTTTGCTCATTTTAGGTTATAGATCTTATTTTTCGTGTGCTTACACCCACGGTGTGCTGAACCATGTGGCCGAGGGATGTGGGTTACCTTCCATGGTTCCTTGTGTACCCATAAACTCGGTAGTCTAGGCGCGGTCATGATACAGTGGGCGAGTCCTCCACCACGATGGAGTTCGACGCTGCATTGAATGTAACATGCTGGCAGTAGGAGGTATTCGGGGTGGTATCTTAACCATCGGGAAGTATTTATTTTGTAAAAAATTATATATTATTCTACTCTTTGAATTTTGCATTTTGTCTGTATTGGCCTCGCCGCAAGCTTTCTAGAAAAAAAGTATGCCCCGAACGAACAACGGACGCAAAAGTTTTGCTCATTTTAGGTTATAGGTCTTATTTTTCGTGTGCTTAGACCCACGGTGTGCTCAATTGTGTGGCCAAGGGACGTGGGTTACCTTCCTTGGTTCCTTGTGTACCCATAAACTCGGTAGTCTAGGCATGGTTCTTGATATGGTGGGCGGGTCCTCCACCATGATGGAGTTTGACGCCGTATTGAATATAACATGCTGGCAGTAGGAGGTATTCGGGGCAGTATCTTAACCATAGGGAAGTATTTATTTTGTAAAAAATTATATACTATTCTACTCTTTGAATTTCTCTTTTTGCCGGTGTTGGCCTCGCCGCAAGCTTTCTAGAAAAAAAAAGTATGCCTCAATCGGACAACGGATGCAAAAGTTATGCTCGTTTTAGGTTATAGGTCTCCTTTTTTGTGTGCTTCAATCCACAGCGTGATGAATCGCGTGCCCGAATGATGTGGGTTACCTTCCATGGTTCCTTGTCTACCCGTAAATGCGGTAGTCTAGGCACGGTTCATGATATGGTGGGCGAGTCCTCCACTGCGATGGAGTTCGACGTTGTATTGAATGTAACATGCTGGCAGTAGGAGGTATTCGAGGTAGTATCATAACTATAGGGAAGTATTTCTTTTGTAAAAAAATTATATACTATTCTTCTCTTTGAATTTCACTTTTTGTCGGTGTTGGCCTCGCCGCAAGCTTTCTAGAAAAAAAGTATGCCCCGAACAGACAACGGACGCAAAAGTTATGCTCGTTTTAGGTTATAGGTCTCATTTTTCGTGTGCTTACACCCATGGTGTGCTGAACCGCGTGGCCAAGGGACGTGGGTTACCTTCCATGGTTCCTTGTGTACCCATAAACTCGGTAGTCTAGGCGCGGTTCATGATACGGTGGGCGAGTCTTCCACCACGATGGAGTTCGACGCTGTATTGAATGTAACATGCTGGCAGTAGGAGGTATTCGAGGCAGTATCTTAACCATAGGGAAGTATTTATTTTGTAAAAAATTATATACTATTCTTCTCTTTGAATTTCGCTTTTTGTCGATGTTGGCCTCGCCGCAAGCTTTCTAGAAAAAAAAGTATGCCCCGATCAGACTATGGATGCAAAAGTTATGCTCGTTTTAGGTTATAGATCTCCTTTTTCATGTGCTTACACCCACGGTGTGCTGAACCGAGTGGCCAAAGCATGTAGGTTACCTTCCATGGTTCCTTGTGTACCCATAAACTCGATAGTCTAGGCGCGGTTCATGATATGGTGGGCGAGTCCTCCACCACGATGGAGTTCGACGCTGTATTGAATGTAACATGCTGGCAGTAGGAGGTATTCGAGGTAGTATCTTAACCATAGGGAAGTATTTATTTTGTAAAAAATTATATACTATTCTTCTCTTTGAATTTCGCTTTTTGTCGGTGTTGGCCTCGCCACAAGCTTTCTAGAAAAAAAAGTATGCCCCGATCGGACAACAGATGCAAAAGTTATGCTCCTTTTAGGTTATAGGTCTCCTTTTTCATGTGCTTACACCCACGGTGTGGTGAACCGCGTGGCCAAAGCATGTAGGTTACCTTCCATGGTTCCCTGTGTACCCATAAACTCGGTAGTCTAGGCGCGGTTCATGATATGATGGGCGAGTCCTCCACCACGATGGAGTTCGATGTTGTATTGAATGTAGCATGCTGGCAATAGGAGGTATTCCGGGCAGTATCTTAACCATAGGGAAGTATTTATTTTGTAAAAAATTATATACTATTCTACTCTTTGAATTTTGATTTTTGTCAGTATTGGCCTCCCGCAAGCTTTCTAGGAAAAAAGTATGCCCCGAACGGACAGCGGACACAAAAGTGACTCTCGTTTTAGGTTATAGATCTCATTTTTTGTGTGCTTACACACACGGTGTGCTGAACCGTGTGGCCGAGGGATGTGGGTTACCTTCCATGGTTCCTTGTGTACCTATAAACTCGGTAGTCTAGGCGCGGTTCATGATATGGTGGGTGAGTCCTCCACCACGATGGAGTTCGACGTTGTATTGAATGTAACATGCTGGCAATAGGAGGTATTCAGGGCAGTATCTTAACCATAGGAAAGTATTTATTTTGTAAAAAATTATATACTATTCTACTCTTTGAATTTTGATTTTTGCTGGTATTGGCCTCGCCGCAAGCTTTCTAGGAAAAAAGTATGCCCCGAACGGACAACGAACACAAAAGTTACTCTCGTTTTAGGTTATAGATCTCATTTTTTGTGTGCTTACACACACGGTGTGCTGAACCCCATGGCCAAGGGATGTGGGTTACCTTCCATGCTTCCTTGTGTACCTATAAACTCGGTAGTCTAGGCGCGGTACATGATACGGTGGGCGAGTCCTCCACCACGATGGAGTTCGACGCTGTATTGAATGTAACATGCTAGCAGTAGGAGGTATTCAGGGTGGTATCTTAACCATAGGGAAGTATTTATTTTGTAAAAAATTATATATTATTCTACTCTTTGAATTTCGCATTTTGTTGGTATTGGCCTCAACACAAGCTTTCTAGAAAAAAAGTATGCCCCGAACGGACAACGGACGCAAAAGTTTTGCTCATTTTAGGTTATAGGTCTTATTTTTCGTCTGCTTAGACCCACGGTGTGCTCAACCATGTGGCCAAGGGACGTGGGTTACCTTCCTTGGTTTCTTGTGTACCCATAAACTTAGTATTCTAGGCGCGGTTCATGATACAGTGGGCGAGTCATCCACCATGATGGAGTTCAATGCTGTATTGAATGTAACATGCTGGCAGTAGGAGGTATTCGGGGCAGTATCTTAACCATAGGGAAGTATTTCTTTTGTAAAAAATTATATACTATTCTTCTCTTCGAATTCCGCTTTTTGTCGGTGTTGGCCTCGCCGCAAGCTTTCTAGAAAAAAAGTATGCCCCGAACAGACAACGGACGCAAAAGTTATGCTCGTTTTAGGTTATAGGTCTCATTTTTCGTGTGCTTACACCCATGGTGTGCTGAACCGCGTGGCCGAGGGATGTGGGTTACCTTCCATGGTTCCTTGTGTACCTATAAACTCGGTAGTCTAGGCGCGGTTCATGATATGGTGGGTGAGTCCTCCACCACGATGGAGTTCGACGTTGTATTGAATGTAACATGCTGGCAATAGGAGGTATTCAGGGCGGTATCTTAACCATAAGAAAGTATTTATTTTGTAAAAAATTATATACTCTTCTACTCTTTGAATTTTGATTTTTGTTGGTATTGGCCTCGCCGCAAGCTTTCTAGGAAAAAAGTATGCCCCGAACGGACAATGGACACAAAAGTAACTCTCGTTTTAGGTTATAGATCTCATTTTTTGTGTGCTTACACACACGGTGTGCTGAACCCCGTGGCCAAGGGATGTGGGTTACCTTCCATGCTTCCTTGTGTACCTATAAACTCGGTAGTCTAGGCGCGGTTCATGATATGGTGGGTGAGTCCTCCACCACGATGGAGTTCGACGTTGTATTGAATGTAACATGCTGGCAATAGGAGGTATTCAGGGCAGTATCTTAACCATAGGAAAGTATTTATTTTGTAAAAAATTATATACTATTCTACTCTTTGAATTTTGATTTTTGTTGGTATTGTCCTGGCCGCAAGCTTTCTAGGAAAAAAGTATGCCCCGAACGGACAACGGACACAAAAGTTACTCTCGTTTTAGGTTATAGATCTCATTTTTTGTGTGCTTACACACACGGTGTGCTGAACCCCGTGGCCAAGGGATGTGGGTTACCTTCCATGGTTCCTTGTGTACCTATAAACTCGGTAGTCTAGGCGCGGTTCATGATATGGTGGGTGAGTCCTCCACCACGATGGAGTTCGACGTTGTATTGAATGTAACATGCTGGCAATAGGAGGTATTCAGGGCAGTATCTTAACCATAGGAAAGTATTTATTTTGTAAAAAATTATATACTATTCTACTCTTTGAATTTTGATTTTTGTTGGTATTGGCCTCGCCGCAAGCTTTCTAGGAAAAAAGTATGCCCCGAACGGACAACGGACACAAAAGTTACTCTCGTTTTAGGTTATAGATCTCATTTTTTGTGTGCTTACACACACGGTGTGCTGAACCCCGTGGCCAAGGGATGTGGGTTACCTTCCATGCTTCCTTGTGTACCTATAAACTCGGTAGTCTAGGCGCGGTTCATGATATGGTGGGTGAGTCCTCCACCACGATGGAGTTCGACGTTGTATTGAATGTAACTTGCTGGCAATAGGAGGTATTCAGGGCAGTATCTTAACCATAGGAAAGTATTTATTTTGTAAAAAATTATATACTATTCTACTCTTTGAATTTTGATTTTTGTTGGTATTGGCCTCGCCGCAAGCTTTCTAGGAAAAAAGTATGCCCCGAACGGACAACGGACACAAAAGTTACTCTCGTTTTAGGTTATAGATCTCATTTTTTGTGTGCTTACACACACGGTGTGCTGAACCCCGTGGCCAAGGGATGTGGGTTACCTTCCATGCTTCCTTGTGTACCTATAAACTCGGTAGTCTAGGCGCGGTTCATGATACGGTGGGCGAGTCCTCCACCACGATGGAGTTTGACGCTGTATTGAATGTAACATGCTGGCAGTAGGAGGTATTCGGGGCAGTATCTGAACAATAGGGAAGTATTTATTTTGTAAAAAAATATATACTATTCTACTCTTTCAATTTCACTTTTTGTCGGTATTGGCCTTGCTGCAAGTTTTCTAAAAAAAAGTATGCCCCGAACGGACAACGGACGCAAAAGTTACGCTCATTTTAGGTTTTAGATCTCATTTTTCGTGTGCTTACACCCACGGTGTGCTGAACCGCGTGGCCAAGGGATGTGGGTTACCTTCTGATACATCCGGCCCAGGTAGGATGGAACGAAGCCCGACACACCGATCCGGATTCTCTGAATCCCGCAATCTTAGCACCACAACTCCTGCCGAAAGCCCGACACACCGATCTGATTCTAGGTCCACGATCCGAATCCGCAGTCTTAGCGCCGCAACACCGGCGCCCCCACTCAGGGAAAGGCCCAATCTCCCTAAAAGACTAGTCTGATAGGGGAAGGGTGGCTCTCCCTTTTAAGGTGGCTTCCACCTCCCAAGCTAAGCAAGGTGGGTTTATTTAGAGGCTCACACGGTCGCCGCCCCAGCGGGTAATAGTGGAGGATGTCCTCATCATTCTCCCCTTCTTAACAAGGGCCCAGCTCTGATACCAAATGATGTGGACAAGGGTTCCCGATCTTCCGAAAGGTTCTTGGTAAGTTGATTTGGTCGGAGGCGACACACAAATCGATCCGGCTTCAGAACAGCACGTTCTAAACCCCGCAATCGCAGCACGACGTCTCCTCTGGTTATCAACCGTCCAAAAGACGATTGACCTCGCCGAGAAGGCTAATCCCTGCCTGCGAATCAAGAACACAAGCAAGAACAACGAAGAATGCAACACAATTGCAGATGTATGATTAAACTCTCGAAGTTGGGGTCTCACAAACCGATAAACGGCGAAACTGTTTATGAACAGAATTGATCTAAGCAAAACCCGAACCCTAGTGGTGCGGCGGTGGCTGTATATAAAGACCCTAGGGTCGTGCAAGACCCTCTGGACGCGCCCCGAATTGGGCTCAACTAGATACAAGGCCCAAAGACAAAAAATAAGCGACGCAACACCGACACAGATTCTGGACTCTCTCTTGTTTTGACGATTCCCGATGACTCCGGATGAATTTTGACATGAGGCCGGCGGCATTGGAAAGGTCTTCTCCTTATCTTTCCGTGCATATGTAGAACGTCCAAATCCGAGTCCGTATGCATCTTGGGCGACCGTTTTAGTACAGACTGGTCCTGGGCCCCGAAACAGACTCGAAGTCGGTTTTGATTGGGCCTCCACTTTGGCTTCCAAGCCCTTGCTGGCCCTCCACGTTTCCAAATCCTTCTCCCATCATCTCCTGGTCCTCTCCATGGTTTCTAATCATAAAATAATCATTAGGTAGCAAACCATTCTCAAAAGTAACATATAGCAAAGAACGTAGGAACGAGCTCACCTCTAAATTTAGTTGTCGTGTACGAGCTCTAGTCATTGGACCTTGCAAGTCCAGATTTGGAGGAGTGTTGTGTGTATCCATAGGAGTGATGTCCTCATCATCCTCCCCCTCTTGAAGTGGAGTCGTCCTCGACTCAAGCTCATCCTCTTCTCCCAAGTATGGTTTCAAATCTGAAATGTTAAAAATAGGACTAACCCCGAACTCGGGAGGCAACTCAAGTTTGTATGCATTATCATTAATCTTCTCTATTATTTTGAATGGACCATCAGCTCTAGGCATTAGTTTAGACTTTCTCAATTCTGGAAATCTATCCTTCCTTAAGTGTAACCACACTAAATCTCCTACATCAAGCTTTACTTCCTTTCTTCCCTTACTACCAGCAATTTTATACTTTTCATTCATCTTTTCAATGCTAAGTCTAGTGGTCTCATGTATTTGCAAAATAAATTCAGCACGCTCCTTAGCATCAATATGAACTCTCTCATTAATAGGTAGAGGAAGTATATCAAGTGGAGTACGGGGATCAAAACCATACACTACCTTGAATGGACTTACCTTGGTAGTAGAATGTGTTGCCCGATTATAAGCAAACTCAACATGAGGTAAGCATTCTTCCCATTGCTTCAAATTTTTCTTCAAAACAGCTCGCAACATAGTACCCAAAGTGCGGTTCACAACCTCAGTTTGTCCATCAGTTTGTGGATGACAAGTTGTAGAAAATAACAACTTTGTACCCAACTTATTCCAAAGCGTGCGCCAAAAATGACTCAAGAATTTTGCATCACGATCTGAAACAATAGTAGAAGGCATACCATGCAAACGTACAATTTCTTTGAAAAAAAGATCAGCAATATAACTAGCATCATCAGTTTTATGACATGATATAAAGTGTGCCATCTTGGAAAAACGATCCACGACAACAAAAATGCTATCGCTCCCCCTCTTAGTCCTAGGCAGTCCTAAAATAAAGTCCATAGAAATATCCGCCCAAGGAATAGAAGGAACAGGAAGTGGCATGTATAAACCATGTGGATTCAATCGAGACTTAGCTTTTTGACATGTAGTGCAGCGAGCAACAAAACGCTCAACATCTTTCCTCATCCTTGGCCAAAAGAAGTGTGTGGCCAAAATATCCTCTGTCTTCTTAGCACCAAAATGACCCATCAATCCACCTCCATGCGCCTCCTGCAACAACAAAAGACGAACGGAACCAACTGGAATGCATAGGCGGTTAGCTCTAAACAAGAATCCATCATTCAACACAAATTTGTGCCAAGCACGACCTTCTTTATAGTGCAGCAATACATCTTTAAAATCGACATCAACAACATATTGTTCTTTAATTGCCTCAAGTCCAAAAATTCGACAATCAAGTTGAGACAACAAAGTATATCGCCTCGATAAAGCATCAGCAATCACATTATCCTTCCCTTTCTTATGTTTAATAATATAAGGAAAAGACTCAATAAACTCAACCCATTTAGCATGTCTACGGTTCAAATTGCCTTGAGAACGAATATACTTAAGTGATTCATGATCAGAATGAATAACAAATTCTTTGGGCAACAAATAATGACGCCACGTTTCTAAAGAACGTACAAGTGCATATAGTTCCTTATCATACATGGAATAATTCAAAACAGGCCCAGTAATTTTCTCACTAAAGTATGCAACAGGTTTACCATCTTGCATCAGAACACCACCAATGCCTATACCACTAGCATCACATTCAAGCTCAAAAGTCTTATCAAAATTGGGTAATTGCAGCAATGGTGCATGTGTAAGTTTGTCCTTCAAAGCATCAAAAGACTCATGATGTACCTTACCAAAATGGAAGTCAACGCCCTTCTTTGTCAACTCATGCAATGGTGCAGCAATGGTGCTGAAATCTTTGACAAAGCGGCGGTAGAAACCTGCAAGACCAAGAAAACTCCTCACCTGTGTGATAGTTTTTGGTACAGGCCAGCTCTTTATGGCTTCAATCTTCGCCTCATCCACCTCAATTCCCTGTGGAGTCACAACATAGCCAAGAAAAGAGACTCGATCCGTGCAAAAGGTGCACTTCTCAAGGTTACCAAATAAACGTGCAACTCGCAAAGCATCAAAAACAGCACGCAAATGAATCATATGATCATCCGTGGATTTGCTATAAATCAAGATATCATCAAAGTAAACAACCACAAATTTGCCAATAAAAGGTCTTAAAACCTCATTCATCAAACGCATGAAAGTACTGGGTGCATTAGTTAACCCAAAAGGCATTACTAACCACTCATACAACCCGAATTTGGTTTTGAAAGCTGTTTTCCATTCATCTCCAAGTTTCATTCTAATTTGATGGTAGCCACTACGCAAATCAATTTTAGTGAAAATTATAGCACCACATAACTCATCAAGCATGTCGTCTAGCCTAGGAATAGGATGACGATACCTAATAGTAATGTTATTAATGGCTCTACAATCTACACACATACGCCAAGAACCATCTTTCTTAGGAACCAAAAGTACAGGAACAGCACAAGGACTAAGTGATTGACGAACATACCCACGATCCAAAAGGTCTTGGACTTGTCGTTGTATCTCCTTAGTCTCCTCAGGGTTGGTCCTATAAGCAGCACGGTTTGGTAAAGTAGCACCAGGAATCAAATCAATTTGATGCTCAATCCCTCTCAAAGGTGGCAATCCCGGGGGTATCTCAGCTAGGAAAACATCCTCATACTCCTGCAAAAGGTTAGTGACAGCAGGAGGCAAAGCACTAGAAGCAATATCACCAAGCAAAAACAAGGCTTGTTTGCATATCAAAGCATAGCAAATATCATCAGTAGAAATTTCAGCAAGCTCAGATTTTGTGGCAAGACATGAACGACCTTGTAATTTAATTGCAGCACCCTTAGAACATGAAGAATCATTAACATTACTTGGTGTAGAAGCAGAATTAACAGGTTGCTGAATTTCAGGGCGTTTATTTTTCAAACTAGCAGCTCGTTCTAAATCAGCTTGTACAATTTCAGCAGGGGTCATTGGTAACAAAGTAATTTTAGTTCCTTTATGCATAAAAGTGTACTTATTACTTTTACCATGGTGTACAGCATCATTATCAAATTCCCAAGGTCTGCCCAATAAAAGTGAACAAGCTTGCATGGGTACAACATCACAATCAACAGAATCCACATAGGAACCAATGGAAAAAGGAACTCTGCAAGTTTGTGTTACCTTAGCTTTTCCAGAGTCATTTAACCACTGAATGTAGTATGGATGTGGATGTGGGCGTGTGGTCAAATCAAGCTTCTTAACCACATCAGAACTCACCAAATTGTTGCAGCTTCCTCCATCAATGATGACACGTGCCCGACGGTTCTTGATGACGAAGAAAATCTGGAACAAGTTATGTCGCTGCATCATCTCGGGTTGCTGGACTTGTGTGCTAAGCACACGCTGCACAATAATATTCATATAGCCCGTGGTATCTCCGCCTCCAAGGACGAGGTCACCGCTGGTGGCAGCGACATCCTCCTCCTCATCCTCCACATCGGAGGCGCTCATGTAACCGCCATCATCTGTCGCCACATATGCCCGCCTACTTGGGCAATCTTTCTGCACATGGCCAAGACCATGGCAGCGGTGGCACTGAATCCCTGTAGTGCGTCCCGTCGAAGCAACAGAGGAGGCACTACTAGCCGGTACCTGCACAGAATTTTTACCTGAGCGCGTAGAAGGGGCAGGGGCTGATCTTGGTGCTGCAGAAACAACACTAGCTGGTGGGGGCGGCCGGAAAGATGGCTTGGGCAGCCCCGAAGTCCCCGTCGGCCGTGGTGGGTAGAAATTCCTGGACTTGCTGTACTCCTCAAAAGCCTGGAAAAGTCCCTGTGATTCTTTCTCTGCAAGCATAGCATACTGGAAACACTGGTTGAGGGTATAAAATTCTTTATAATCAAGGATGTCCTGAATTTCTTTTCTCAAACCAGAATAAAAGCGGCAAATCTGATCCTCTACTTTTTCAACCACAGCACAACGAATAAAACCCTTCTGAAGCTCACTAAAATACTCCTGAACAGTTTTATCTCCTTGATCTAAACGCTGCAGTTTATTACGAATTTCTCTATAAAAAGAAGGAGGAACAAAACGATCACGCATTTCTACCTTAAGTTCTTCCCAAGTAGTAGGCAAATCGGTTTCAGCAGCTAGACCACTCCACCAAACAATAGCAAAGTCCTTAAACTCACTAGTGGCTTGTCTAACTCTATGTTGTTCAGGAACAAGGTGGGCATTAAATTTTTGTTCTACCGTCATTTCCCAATCAAGGTAAGCATCACCATCGTATTGACCCGAAAACGAAGGAATTGAAAACTTAATTTTAGCATACGGATCATCTGGAGCATAGTTACCTTGTGTGCGACGGGTGTGGTTGTGGAAACCACCCATACCTTGAGGGTTACATTGCAAACGGCGTCGTAACCTTGCGGTCCTTGTAGCTGACCTATCGATGGTGCCATCAGCCTTATACACCGTTGCTTCATCATGATCGCCTTCAACGTCGTTGTTGGTGTTGTTGTTGTTGTTGTTGTTGTTGTTGTTGTTGTTGTTGTTGTTGGTCTTGTGAGCGGTCTCCAATTCGACAACCTGATCGGTTAACTTAGAGACTCTCTTATCCAACCGCTCAATGCTTTCTCCCAGGTGAAGCTTGGTGACGGCGTCGGTGACGGCCCTGGTGATCGTTTCTGCCAAATCACTTTGAACCGCCTGCAAAGCCTTCTGTAACTGATTTTGGCTCACGCACTCATCCAATTTTGAGGGTGAAGCACCCTCCCCGTCGCTTCCTGACATCAGAAACACCAAAACAGGAAACAAAAAAGTGAAGGTTATCCCTACAAAACTACTAAGCAGTGGTGCCTCTCAACACAGCAAAAGTAAGCTTCTTGCAAAGCTCTTACAAAGTTCTGAAAACAACAAAGCGAAGGATACCAGGGAGAAGTGTTCCACGATTGCAAGGGTTACCAAATAACCTATGTGCTGTCCAGAAGAAGTATGTAGAGCTAGGAAGGCCAAATATGTATATATGAGTGGCACACAAATCAAAAACAGATAGTAAAGCTGAATAAGTGCCCAAGTAACTTGTCCCTAGTTGCTGGTCTAACTATGTCCTAGAACAGTAGTGATAGCAAAGAAGAAACAAGGAGACGAAGGGACACAGCCGATAACAGGGGGCTTAGTGTAAAACAGCCAAACTAAGAAATTTCAGGGGGCTAGATGGAGCACTAGTAGGAATCCCAAATTTCTTTTTTTTATTATTTTATTTTTTTGATATTTTTTTCCAACTCACTAGCAAACAGAAAGAAACCACAAAAAATTTCAGCTCAAACCGAGATAGGACGTGGCCTACAGAAAATCTTGAAGTTTCAGAAAACGTCGGGTTTCAACTTGAATGAATTTTTTCTTTATCTTCCCGATTTTTTTTGAATTTTTTGACAAGGGCACACAGGGCGTAGGTTTAGGGTGTCGGAATTTTTTGAATTTTTCGTCTAGAATCTCCTGTAAAAATTTCAGCCAAAACGGACAACCGAGCGAAAAGTTATGGCTGTTTTACCGAAGGGGTGTCGGAATCGGTTTTGAAGAACCCGGTGGTTTCAGTGAAATCCGAGTCGGGCTTGGGGTCGGGTAGGGAGTTTTTTTGGCGAGGTGGATGCAGCGGAAAGTGGAATTTATGAAAATTGGTCCGAGGTGGTGAGGGTAGGTTTAGGGTGGGATTAGGGTGGGCGTGTTGATCAATCAACCCTAGCACACAAAGCCGACAAAACCGAGGATGGTGAGGGGGATGGCGGCTAGGGTTGCAAGAGAAACACTACTGACGACAAAAACACAAACTAAACCAGCGACTAAACAAGAACTAGGGCACAAACTCAACACTACGGACTCTGAAATTGAAATATGCAAAGGCTAAACACGTGGTTATGGGCGAGGAAAATTTTTTTTTGGTATTTTTAGTGGACGATAGGAAGAAGACGAAAACAAAACTAAAGGGTAGTATGAACCTGACGGTGCACCTGAAGCTCTGATACCAAATGATACATCCAGCCCAGGTAGGATGGAACGAAGCCCGACACACCGATCCGGATTCTCTGAATCCCGCAATCTTAGCACCACAACTCCTGCCGAAAGCCCGACACACCGGTCTGATTCTAGGTCCACGATCCGAATCCGCAGTCTTAGCACCGCAACACCGGCGCCCCCACTCAGGGAAAGGCCCAATCTCCCTAAAAGACTAGTCTGATAGGGGAAGGGTGGCTCTCCCTTTTAAGGTGGCTTCCACCTCCCAAGCTAAGCAAGGTGGGTTTATTTAGAGGCTCACACGGTCGCCGCCCCAGCGGGTAATAGTGGAGGATGTCCTCATCATTATCATGGTTCCTTGTGTACCCATAAACTCGGTAGTCTAGGCGCGGTTCATTATACGGTGGGCGAGTCCTCCACCACGATGGAGTTTGACGCTGTATTGAATGTAACATGCTGGCAGTAGGAGGTATTTGGGACGGTATCTTAAGCATAGGGAAGTATTTATTTTGTAAAAAAATATATACTATTCTACTCTTTGAATTTAGCCTTTTGTCGGTATTGGCCTCGCCGCAAGCTTTCTAGAAAAAAAAGTATGCCCGATCAGACAACGGATGCAAAAGTTATGCTCGTTTTTGGTTATAGGTCTTATTTTTCATGTGCTTACACCCACAGTATGCTGAACCGTGTGGCCGAAGCATGTGGGTTACCTTTCATGGTTCCTTGCATACCCATAAACTCGGTAGTCTAGGCGCGGTTCATGATACGGTTGGCGAGTTCTCCACCACGATGGAGTTCGACGCTGTATTGAATGTAACATGCTGGCAGTAGGAGGTATTCGGGGTGGTATCTTAACCATAGGGAAGTATTTATTTTGTAAAAAATTATATATTATTCTACTCTTTGAATTTCGCATTTTGTTGGTATTGGCCTCGACACAAGCTTTCTAAAAAAAAAGTATGCCCCGAACGGACAACGGACGCAAAAGTTTTGCTCATTTTAGGTTATAGGTCTTATTTTTCGTGTGCTTAGATCCACGGTGTGCTCAACCATGTGGCCAAGGGACGTGGGTTACCTTCCTTGGTTTCTTGTGTACCCATAAACTTAGTATTCTAGGCGCGGTTCATGATACAGTGGGCGAGTCATCCACCATGATGGAGTTCAATGCTGTATTGAATGTAACATGCTGGCAGTAGGAGGTATTCGGGGCAGTATCTTAACCATAGGGAAGTATTTCTTTTGTAAAAAATTATATACTATTCTACTCTTTGAATTTCTCTTTTTGTCGGTGTTGGCCTCGCCGCAAGCTTTCTAGAAAAAAAAAGTATGCCTCAATCGGACAATGGATGCAAAAGTTATGCTCGTTTTAGGTTATAGGTCTCCTTTTTCGTGTGCTTACATCCACAGTGTGATGAATCGCGTGCCCGAATGATGTGGGTTACCTTCCATGGTTCCTTGTCTACCCATAAATGCGGTAGTCTAGGCACGGTTCATGATATGGTGGGCGAGTCCTCCACCGCGATGGAGTTCGACGTTGTATTGAATGTAACATGCTGGCAGTAGGAGGTATTCAAGGCAGTATCTTAACCATAGGGAAGTATTTCTTTTGTAAAAAATTATATACTATTCTTCTGTTCGAATTTCGCTTTTTGTCGGTGTTGGCCTCGCCGCAAGCTTTCTAGAAAAAAAGTATGCCCCGAACAGACAACGGACGCAAAAGTTATGCTCGTTTTAGGTTATAGGTCTCATTTTTCGTGTGCTTACACCCATGGTGTGCTGAACCGCGTGGCCAAGGGACGTGGGTTACCTTCCATGGTTCCTTGTGTACCCATAAACTCGGTAGTCTAGGTGCGGTTCATGATACGGTGGGCGAGTCTTCCACCACGATGGAGTTCGACGCTGTATTGAATGTAACATGCTGGCAGTAGGAGGTATTCCAGGCAGTATCTTAACTACAGGGAAGTATTTATTTTGTAAAAAATTATATACTATTCTTCTCTTTGAATTTTGCTTTTTGTCGGTGTTGGCCTCGCCGCAAGCTTTCTAGAAAAAAAAAAGTATGCCCCGATCGGACTATGGATGCAAAAGTTATGCTCGTTTTAGGTTATAGGTCTCCTTTTTCGTGTGCTTACACCCACGGTGTGCTGAACCGAGTGGCCAAAGCATGTAGGTTACCTTCCATGGTTCCTTGTGTACCCATAAACTTGGTAGTCTAGGCGCGGTTCATGATATGGCGGGCGAGTCCTCCACCACGATGGAGTTTGACGCTGTATTGAATGTAACATGCTGGCAGTAGGAGGTATTCGGGGTGGTATCTTAACCATAGGGAAGTATTTATTTTGTAAAAAATTATATATTATTCTACTCTTTGAATTTCGCATTTTGTTGGTATTGGCCTCGACACAAGCTTTCTAAAAAAAAAGTATGCCCCGAACGGACAACGGACGCAAAAGTTTTGCTCATTTTAGGTTATAGGTCTTATTTTTCGTGTGCTTAGACCCACGGTGTGCTCAACCATGTGGCCAAGGGACGTGGGTTACCTTCCTTGGTTTCTTGTGTACCCATAAACTTAGTATTCTAGGCGCGGTTCATGATACAGTGGGCGAGTCATCCACCATGATGGAGTTCAATGCTGTATTGAATGTAACATGCTGGCAGTAGGAGGTATTCGGGGCAGTATCTTAACCATAGGGAAGTATTTCTTTTGTAAAAAATTATATACTATTCTACTCTTTGAATTTCTCTTTTTGTCGGTGTTGGCCTCGCCGCAAGCTTTCTAGAAAAAAAAAGTATGCCTCAATCGGACAATGGATGCAAAAGTTATGCTCGTTTTAGGTTATAGGTCTCCTTTTTCGTGTGCTTACATCCACAGTGTGATGAATCGCGTGCCCGAATGATGTGGGTTACCTTCCATGGTTCCTTGTCTACCCATAAATGCGGTAGTCTAGGCACGGTTCATGATATGGTGGGCGAGTCCTCCACCGCGATGGAGTTCGACGTTGTATTGAATGTAACATGCTGGCAGTAGGAGGTATTCAAGGCAGTATCTTAACCATAGGGAAGTATTTCTTTTGTAAAAAATTATATACTATTCTTCTGTTCGAATTTCGCTTTTTGTCGGTGTTGGCCTCGCCGCAAGCTTTCTAGAAAAAAAGTATGCCCCGAACAGACAACGAACGCAAAAGTTATGCTCGTTTTAGGTTATAGGTCTCATTTTTCGTGTGCTTACACCCATGGTGTGCTGAACCGCGTGGCCAAGGGACGTGGGTTACCTTCCATGGTTCCTTGTGTACCCATAAACTCGGTAGTCTAGGTGCGGTTCATGATACGGTGGGCGAGTCTTCCACCACGATGGAGTTCGACGCTGTATTGAATGTAACATGCTGGCAGTAGGAGGTATTCCAGGCAGTATCTTAACTACAGGGAAGTATTTATTTTGTAAAAAATTATATACTATTCTTCTCTTTGAATTTTGCTTTTGTTCGGTGTTGGCCTCGCCGCAAGCTTTCTAGAAAAAAAAAGTATGCCCCGATCGGACTATGGATGCAAAAGTTATGCTCGTTTTAGGTTATAGGTCTCCTTTTTCGTGTGCTTACACCCACGGTGTGCTGAACCGAGTGGCCAAAGCATGTAGGTTACCTTCCATGGTTCCTTGTGTACCCATAAACTTGGTAGTCTAGGCGCGGTTCATGATATGGCGGGCGAGTCCTCCACCACGATGGAGTTCGACGCTGTATTGAATGTAACATGCTGGCAGTAGGAGGTATTCGAGGTAGTATCTTAACCATAGGGAAGTATTTATTTTGTAAAAAATTATATACTATTCTTCTCTTTGAATTTCGCTTTTTGTCGGTGTTGGCCTCGCTACAAGCTTTCTAGAAAAAAAAAAGTATTTCCCGATCGGACAACAGATGCAAAAGTTATGCTCGTTTTAGGTTATAGGTCTCCTTTTTCATGTGCTTACACCCATGGTGTGGTGAACCGCGTGGCCAAAGCATCTAGGTTACCTTCCATGGTTCCTTGTGTACCCATAAACTCGGTAGTCTAGGCGCGGTTCATGATATGGTGGGCGAGTCCTCCACCACGATGGAGTTCGATGTTGTATTGAATGTAGCATGCTGGCAATAGGAGGTATTCAGGGCAGTATCTTAACCATAGGGAAGTATTTATTTTGTAAAAAATTATATACTATTCTACTCTTTGAATTTTGATTTTTGTCGGTATTGGCCTCGCCGCAAGCTTTCTAGGAAAAAAAAGTTTGCCCCGATCAGACAACGGATGCAAAAGTTATGCTTATTTTAGGTTATAGGTCTCCTTTTTCGTATGCTTACACACACGGTGTGATGAACCGTGTGCCTGAATGATGTGGGTTACCTTCGATGGTTCCTTGTGTACCCATAAATGTGGTAGTTTAGGCGAGGTTCATGATATGGTGGGCGAGTCCTCCACCGCGATGGAGTTCGACGTTGTATTGAATGTAACATGCTAGCTGTAGGAGGTACTCGGGACGATATGTCAACCATAGGGAATTATTTATTTTTTATAAAATTATATACTATTCTACTCTTTGAATTTTGCTTTTTGTCAGTGTTGGCCTCGCCGCAAGCTTTCTAGAAAAAAAAAAGTATGCCCTGATCGGACAATGGATTTAAAAGTTATGCTCGTTTTGGGTTATAGGTCTCCTTTTTTGTGTGCTTACACACACGGTGTGCCGAACCACGTGGCCGAGGGATGTGGGGGTACCTTCCATGGTTCCTTGTGTACCCATAAACTCGGTAGTGTAGGCGCGGTTCATGACACGGAGGGTGTCTCCTCCACCACGATGGAGTTCGATGTTGTATTGAATGTAGCATGCTGGCAATAGGAGGTATTCAGGGCAGTATCTTAACCATAGGGAAGTATTTATTTTGTAAAAAATTATATACTATTCTACTCTTTGAATTTTGATTTTTGTCGGTATTGGCCTCGCCGCCAGCTTTCTAGGAAAAAAATATGCCCCGAACGGACAGCGGACACAAATGTTACTCTCGTTTTAGGTTATAGATCTCATTTTTTGTGTGCTTACACACACGGTGTGCTGAACCCCGTGGCCAAGGGATGTGGGTTACCTTCCATGGTTCCTTGTGTACCTATAAACTCGGTAGTCTAGGCGTGGTTCATGATATGGTGGGCGAGTCCTCCACCACGATGGAGTTCGACGCTGTATTGAATGTAACATGCTGGCAGTAGGAGATATTCGGGGCAGTATCTTAACAATAGGGAAGTATTTATTTTGTAAAAAAATATACTCTATTCTAGTCTTTGAATTTTTCTTTTTGTCGGTATTGGCCTCGTCGCAAGCTTTCTAGAAAAAAAGTATGCCCTGAACGGACAACGGACGCAAAAGTTATGCTCATTTTAGGTTATAGATCTCATTTTTCGTGTGCTTACACCCACTGTGTGCTGAACCGCGTGGCCGAGGGATGTGGGTTACCTTCCATGGTTCCTTGTGTACCCATAAACTCGGTAGTCTAGGCGCGGTTCATTATACGGTGGGCGAGTCCTCCACCACGATGGAGTTTGACGCTGTATTGAATGTAACATGCTGGCAGTAGGAGTTATTCGGGGTAGTATATTAACCATAGGGATGTATTTATTTTGTAAAAAATTATATACTATTCTACTCTTTGAATTTAGCCTTTTGTCGGTGTTGGCCTCGCTGCAAGCTTTATAGAAAAAAAAGTATGCCCCGATCGGACAACGGATGCAAAAGTTATGCTCGTTTTTGGTTATAGGTCTCCTTTTTCGTGTGCTTACACCGACGGTGTGCTGAACCGAGTGGCCGACGCATGTGGGTTACCGTCCTTGGTTCCTTGTGTAGCCATAAACTCGATAGTCTAGGCGCGGTTCATGATACGGTGGGTGACTCCTCCACCGCGATGGAGTCCTACGTTGTATTGAATGTAACATGCTAGCAGTAGGAGGTACTCTGGGCGATATCTCAACCATAGGGAACTATTTATTTTTTATAAAATTATATAATATTCTACTCTTTGAATTTTGCTTTTTGTCAGAGTTGGCCTCATCGCAAGCTTTCTAGAAAAATAAAGTATGCCCCGATCGGACAACGGATGCAAAAGTTACGCTTATTTTAGGTTATAGGTCTCTTTTTCATATGCTTACACACACGGTGTGATGAACCGCGTGCCCGAATGATGTGGGTTACCTTCCATGGTTCCTTGTATACCCATAAATGCGGTAGTCTAGCCGTGTTTCATGATATGGTGGGCGAGTCCTCCACCGCGATGGAGTTCGACGTTGTATTGAATGTAACATGCTGGCAGTAGGAGGTACTCGGGGCGGTATCTCAACCATAGGGAAGTATTTATTTTTTATAAAATTATATACAATTCTACTCTTTGAATTTAGCTTTTTGTCGGTGTTGGCCTCGCCGCAAGCTTTCTAGAAAAAAAAGTATGCCTCGATCGGACAACGGATGCAACAGTTATGCTCGTTTTAGGTTATAGGTCTCCTTTTTCGTATGCTTACACCGACGGTGTGCTGAACCGAGTGGCCGAAGCATGTGGGTTACCTTCCATGGTTCCTTGTGTAGCCATAAACTCGATAGTCTAGGCGCGGTTCATGAAACTGCGGGATAGTCCTCCACCGTCATGGATTCCTACATTTTATTGAATGTAACATGCTAGCAGTTGGAGTACTCGGGGCGATATCTCAACCATAGGGAATTATATATTTCTTATAAAATTATATACTATTCTACTCTTTGAATTTCACTTTTGGTTAGTGTTGGCCTCGCCGCTAGCTTTCTAGAAAAAAAGTATGCCCCGATCGGACAACGGATGCAAAAGTTATGCTTGTTTTAGGTTATAGGTCTCCTTTTTTGTATGCTTACACGCACGGTTTGATAAACCGCGTGCCCGAATGATGTGGGTTACCTTCCATGGTTCCATGTGTAGCCATAAATGTGGTAGTCTAGGCGCGGTTCATGATATGGTGGGCGAGTCCTCCACCACGATGGAGTTCGACGTTGTATTGAATGTAACATGCTAGCAGTAGGATGTACTCGGGGCGGTACCTCAACCATAGGGAAGAATTAATTTTTATAAAATTATATACTATTCTACTCTTTGAATTTTTCTTTTTGTTGGTATTGGCCTCGCTGCAAGCTTTCTAGAAAAAAAGTATGCCCCGAACAGACAACGGACGCAAAAGTTATGCTCGTTTTAGGTTATAGGTCTCATTTTTCGTGTGCTTACACCCACGGTGTGCTGAACCGCGTGGAGGAGGGATGTGGGTTACCTTCCATGGTTCGTTGTGTACCCATAAACTTGGTAGTCTAGGCGCGGTTCATTATACGGTGGGCGAGTCCTCCACCACGATGGAGTTCGACGCGGTATTGAATGTAACATGCTGGCAGTAGGAAGTATTCGGGGCAGTATCTTAACCATAGGGAAGAATTTATTTTGTAAAAATATATATACTATTATACTCTTGGAATTTCGCTTTTTGTCGGTGTTGGCCTCACTGCAAGCTTTCTAGAAAAAAAAATATGCCCCGATCGGACAACGGATGCAAAAGTTATGCTCGTTTTAGGTTATAAGTCTCATTTTTTGTGTGCTTACACCCACGGTGTGCTGAACCGCGTGGCCGAAGCATGTGGGTTACCTTCCATGGTTCCTTATGTAGCCATAAACTCGATAGTCTAGGCGCCGCTCATGATACGGTCGGTGAGTCCTCCACCGCGATGGAGTTTGACGCTGTATTGAACGTAACCTGCTGGCAGTAGGAGGTATTCGGGGCAGTACCTTAACCATAGGGAAGTATTTATTTTGTAAAAAATATATACGATTCTACTCTTTGAATTTAGCTTTTTGTCGGTGTTGGCCTCGCCGCAAGCTTTCTAGAAAAAAAAAGTATGCCTCGATCGGACAACGGATGCAAAAGTTATGCTCGTTTTAGGTTATAGGTCTATTTTTTCATGTGCTTACACCAACGGTGTGCTGAACCGAGTGGCTGAAGCATGTGGGTTACCTTCCATGGTTCCTTGTGTAGCCATAAACTCGATAGTCTAGGCTTGGTTCATGATACGGTGGGCGAGTCCTCCACCGCGATAGAGTCCTACGTTGTATTGAATGTAACATGCTAGCAGTAGGAGGTACTCGGGACAATATCTCAACCATAGGGAATTATTTATTTTTTATAAAATTATATACTATTCTACTCTTTGAATTTCTCTTTCTGTCAGTGTTGGCCTCACCGCAAGCTTTCTAGGAAAAAAAAATATGCCCTGTTCAGACAACGGATGCAAAAGTTATGCTTATTTTAGGTTATAGGTCTCCTTTTTCGTATGCTTACACACACGGTGTGATGAACCGCGTGCCTGAATGATGTGGGTTACCTTTGATGGTTCCTTGTGTACCCATAAATGCGGTAGTTTAGGCGAGGTTCATGACATGGTGGGCGAGTCCTCCACCGCGATGGAGTTCGACGTTGTATTGAATGTAACATGCTAGCTGTAGGAGGTACTCGGGGCGACATGTCAACCATAGGGAATTATTTATTTTTTATAAAATTATATACTATTCTACTCTTTGAATTTTTCTTTTTGTCGGTATTGGCCTTGCCGCAAGTTTTCTGAAAAAAAAAGTATGCCCCGAACGGACAATGGACGCAAAAGTTATGCTCGTTTTAGGTTATAGGTCTCATTTTTCGTGTGCTTACACCCACGGTGTGCTGAACCGCGTGGACGAGGGATGTGGGTTACCTTGCATGGTTTCTTGTGTACCCATAGACTCAGTAGTCTAGGCGCGGTTCATGATACGGTGGGCGAGTCCTCCACCACGATGGAGTTTGACGCTGTATTGAATGTAACATGCTGGCAGTAGGAGGTATTCGGGGCAGTATCTTAACCATAGGGAAGTATTTATTTTGTAAAAAATTATATACTATTCTACTCTTTGACTTTAGCTTTTTGTCGGTGTCGGCCTCGCCGAAAGCTTTCTACAAAAAAAGTATGCCTCGATCGGACAACGGATGCAACAGTTATGCTCGTTTTAGGTTATAGGTCTCCTTTTTCGTATGTGCTTACACCGACGGTGTGCTGAACCGAGTGGCCGAAGCATGTGGGTTACCTTCCATGGTTCCTTGTGTAGCCATAAACTCGATAGTCTAGGCGCGGTTCATGATACTGCGGGATAGTCCTCCACCGTCGATGGAGTCCTACATTGTATTGAATGTAACATGCTAGCAGTAGGAGGTACTCGGGGCGATATCTCAACCATAGGGAATTATTATTTCTTATAAAATTATATACTATTCTACTCTTTGAATTTCACTTTTGGTTAGTGTTGGCCTCGCCGCTAGCTTTCTAGAAAAAAAAGTATGCCCCGATCGGACAACGGATGCAAAAGTTATGCTCGTTTTAGGTTATAGGTCTCATTTTTCGTGTGCTTACACCCACGGTGTGCTGAACCGAGTGGCCGAAGCATGTGGGTTACCTTCCATGGTTCCATGTGTAGCCATAAACTCGATAGTCTAGGCGCCGCTCATGATACGATGGGTGAGTCCTCCACCGCGATGGAGTTTGACGCTGTATTGAATGTAACCTGCTGGCAGTAGGAGGTATTCGGGGCAGTACCTTAACCATAGGGAAGTATTTATTTTGTAAAAAATTATATACTATTCTACTCTTTGAATTTAGCTTTTTGTCGGTGTTGGCCTCGCCGCAAGCTTTCTAGAAAAAAAAGTATGCCTCGATCGGACAACGGATGCAAAAGTTATGCTCGTTTTAGGTTATAGGTCTCCTTTTTCATGTGCTTACACTGACGGTGTGCTGAACCGAGTGGCCGAAGCATGTGGGTTACCTTCCATGGTTCCTTGTGTAGCCATAAACTCGATAGTCTAGACTCCATTCATGATACGGTGGACGAGTCCTCCACCGCGATGGAGTCCTATGTTGTATTGAATGTAACATGCTAGCAGTAGGAGGTACTCAGGGTGATATCTCAATCATAGGGAATTATTTATTTTTTATAAAATTATATACTATTCTATTCTTTGAATTTTGCTTTTTGTCAGTGTTGGCCTCACCGCAAGCTTTCTAGGAAAAAAAAAGTATGCCCCGATCGGACAACGGATGCAAAAGTTATGCTTATTTTAGGTTATAGGTTCTATTTTTCGTATGCTTACACACACGGTGTGATGAACCGCGTGCCCGAATGATGTGGGTTACCTTCGATGGTTCCTTGTGTACCCATAAATGCGGTAGTCTAGGCGCGGTTCATGATAGGTGGGCGAGTCCTCCACCGCGATGGAGTTCGACGTTGTATTGAATGTAACATGGTAGCTGTAGGAGGTACTCGGGGCGATATGCCAACCATAGGGAATTATATATTTTTTATAAAATTATATACTATTTTACTCTTTGAATTTCGCTTTTTGTCAGTGTTGGCCTCGCCGCAAGCTTTCTAGAAAAAAAAAAGTATGCCCCGATCGGACAATGGATGCAAAAGTTATGCTCGTTTTAGGTTATAGGTCTCCTTTTTGTGTGCTTACACCCACGGTGTGCCGAACCACGTGGCCGAGGGATGTGGGGGTACCTTCCATGGTTCCTTGTGTACCCATAAACTCGGTAGTCTAGGCGTGGTTCATGACACGGTGGGTGACTCCTCCGCCACGATAGAGTTCGATGCTGTATTGAATGTAACATGCTCATAGTGGGAGGTATTCGGGGCAGTATCTTAACCACAGGGAAGTATTTATTTTGTGAAAAAATATATACTATTCTACTCTTTGAATTTCGCTTTTTGTCGGTGTTGGCCTCGCCGCAAGCTTTCTAGAAAAAAAAAAGTATACCCCGATCAGACAACGGATGCAAAAGTTATGCTCGTTTTAGGTTATAGGTCTCCTTTTTCGTGTTCTTACACCCACGGTGTGCTGAACCGCGTGGTTGAGGGATGTGGGGGTACCTTCCATGGTTCCTTGTGTACCCATAAACTCGGTATTCTAGGCGTGGTTCATGATACGGTGGGTGAGTCCTCCACCACAATGGAGTTTGATGCTATATTGAATGTAACATGCTGGCAGTAGGAGGTATTCGAAGCAGTATCTTAGCCATAGGGAAGTATTTATTTTGAAAAAATTATATCTCTTCTACTCTTTGAGTTTCACTTTTTGTCGGTATTGGCCTTGCCGCAAGTTTTCTGAAAAAAAAGTATGCCACGAATGGACAACGGACGCAAAAGTTACGTTCGTTTAGGTTATAGGTTTTATTTTTGTGTGCTTACACCCACGGTGCGCTGAACCGCGTGGCCGAGGGATGTGGGTTACCTTCCATGGTTCCTTGTGTACCCATAAACTCGGTAGTCTAGGCGCGGTTCATGATACGGTGGGTGAGTCCTCCACCACGATGGAGTTCGACGCTGTATTGAATGTAACCTACTGGCAGTAGGAGGTATTCGGGGCAGTATCTTAACCATAGGGAAGTATTTATTTTGTAAAAAAATATATACTATTCAACTCTTTGAATTTGCTTTTTGTCAGTGTTGGCCTTGCCGCATGCTTTCTAGAAAAAAAAAGTATGCCCCGATCGGACAACGGACGCAAAAGTTATGCTCGTTTTAGGTTATAAGTCTATTTTTTCGTGTGCTTAAATCCACGGTGTGCTGAACCGAGTGGCCAAAACATGTGGGTTACCTTCCATGGTTCCTTGTGTAGCCATAAACTCGATAGTCTAGGCGCGGTTCATGATACGGTGGGCGAGTCCTCCACCACGATGGAGTCCTACGTTGTATTGAATGTAACATGCTAGCAGTAGGAGGTACTCGGGGCGATATCTCAACCATAGGGAATTATTATTTTTTATAAAATTATATACTATTCTACTCTTTAAATTTTGCTTTCTGTCAGTGTTGGCCTCACCGCATGCTTTCTAGAAAAAAAAAGTATGCCCCGATCAGACAACGGATGCAAAAGTTATGCTTATTTTAGGTTATAGGTCTCATTTTTCGTGTGCTTACACCCACGGTGTGCTGAACCGAGTGGCCGAGGCATGTGGGTTACCTTCCATGGTTCCTTGTGTACCCATAAACTCGGTAGTCTAGGCGCGGTTCATGATACGGTGGGTGAGTCCTCCACCACGATGGAGTTCGACGCTGTATTGAATGTAACCTGCTGGCAGTAGGAGGTATTCGGGGCAGTATCTTAACCATAGGGAAGTATTTATTTTGTAAAAAATATATACTATTCTACTCTTTGAATTTAGCTTTTTGTCGGTGTTGGCCTTGCCGCAAGCTTTCTAGAAAAAAAAGTATGCCCCGAACGGACAACGGACGCAAAAGTTATGCTCGTTTTAGGTTATAAGTCTATTTTTTCGTGTGCTTAAATCCACGGTGTGCTGAACCGAGTGGCCAAACATGTGGGTTACCTTCCATGGTTCCTTGTGTAGCCATAAACTCGATAGTCTAGGCGCGGTTCATGATACGGTGGGCGAGTCCTCCACCACGATGGAGTCCTACGTTGTATTGAATGTAACATGCTAGCAGTAGGAGGTACTCGGGGCGATATCTCAACCATAGGGAATTATTTATTTTTTATAAAATTATATACTATTCTACTCTTTAAATTTTGCTTTCTGTCAGTGTTGGCCTCACCGCATGCTTTCTAGAAAAAAAAAGTATGCCCCGATCAGACAACGGATGCAAAAGTTATGCTTATTTTAGGTTATTGGTCTCCTTTTTCATGTACTTACACCCACGGTGTGCTGAACCGAGTGGCTAGAGCATGTGGGTTACCTTCCATGGTTCCTTGTGTACCCATAAACTCGGTAGTCTAGGCGTGGTTCATGATACGGTGGGTGAGTCCTCCATCACGATGGAGTTCGATGTTGTATTGAATGTAACATGCTGGCAGTAGGAGGTATTCGGGGCAGTATCTTAGCCATAGGGAAGTATTTATTTTGTAAAAAAATATATACTATTCTACTCTTTGAGTTTCACTTTTTGTCGGTATTGGCCTTGCCGCAAGTTTTCTAAAAAAAAGTATGCCACGAACGGACAACAGACGCAAAAGTTACGCTCGTTTTAGGTTATAGGTTTTATTTTTCGTGTGCTTACACCCACGGTGTGCTGAACCACGTGGCCGAGGGATGTGGGTTACCTTCCATGGTTTCTTGTGTACCCATAAACTCGGTAGTCTAGGCGCGGTTCATGATACGGTGGGTGAGTCCTCCACCACGATGGAGTTCGACGCTGTATTGAATAGAACCTACTGGCAGTGGGAGGTATTCGGGACAATATCTTAACCATAGGGAAGTATTTATTTTGTAAAAAAATATATACTATTCAACTCTTTGAATTTTGCTTTTTGTTAGTGTTGACCGCGCCGCATGCTTTCTAGAAAAAAAAAGTACACCCCGATCGGACAACAGACGCAAAAGTTATGCTCGTTTTAGGTTATAGGTCTCTTTTTTCGTGTGCTTACACCCACGGTGTGCTGAACCGAGTGGCCAAAACATGTGGGTTACCTTCCTTGGTTCCATGTGTAGCCATAAACTCGATAG
This sequence comes from Eleusine coracana subsp. coracana, assembly GCA_032690845.1. NCBI lineage: Eukaryota > Viridiplantae > Streptophyta > Magnoliopsida > Poales > Poaceae > Eleusine > Eleusine coracana. The sequence goes on from MU847504.1 coordinate 40,479, forward strand.
TCTAGGCGCGGTTCATGATACGGTTGGCGAGTCCTCCACCGCGATGGAGTCCTACGTTGTATTGAATGTAACATGCTAGTAATAGGAGGTACTCGGGGCGATATCTCAACCATAGGGAATTATTTATTTTTTATAAAATTATATACTATTCTACTCTTTGAATTTTGCTTTCTGTCAGTGTTGGCCTCACCACAAGCTTTCTAGAAAAAAAAAAGTATGCCCCGATCGAACAACGGATGCAAAAGTTATGCTTATATTAGGTTATAGGTCTCCTTTTTCAGATGCTTACACACACGGTGTGATGAACTGCTTGCCTGAATGATGTGGGTTACCTTCCACGGTTCCTTGTGTACCCATAAATACGGTAGTCTAGGCACGGTTCATGATATGGTGGGCGAGTCCTCCACCGTGATGGAGTTCGATGTTGTATTGAATGTAACATGCTAGCAGCAGGAGGTACTCGGGGTGGTATCTCAACCATAGGGAAGAATTTATTTTTTATAAAATTATATACTATTCTACTCTTTTAATTTTTCTTTTTGTCGGTATTGGCCTCGCTGCAAGCTTCCTAGAAAAAAATTATGCCCCAAACGGACAACGAACACAAAAGTTACGCTCATTTTAGGATATAGGTCTCATTTTTTGTGTGCTTACACCCACGGTGTGCTGAACCGCGTGGACGAGGGATGTGGGTTACCTTCCATGGTTCCTTGTGTACCCATAAACTCGGTAGTCTAGGCGTGGTTCATGATACAGTGGGTGAGTCCTCCATCACGATGGAGTTCGATGCTGTATTGAATATAACATGCTGGCAGTAGGAGGTATTCGGGGCAGTATCTTAGCCATAGGGAAGTATTTATTTTGTAAAAAATTATATATTATTCTACTCTTTGAGTTTCACTTTTTGTCGGTATTGGCCTTGCTGCAAGTTTTCTAAAAAAAGTATGCCATGAACGGACAATGGACGCAAAAGTTACGCTCATTTTAGGTTATAGGTTTTATTTTTCGTGTGCTTACACGCACGGTGTGCTGAACCGCGTGGCTGAGGGATGTGGGTTACCTCCATGGTTCCTTGTGTACCCATAAACTCGGTAGTCTAGGCTTGGTTCATGATACGGTGGTTGAGTCCTCCACCACGATGGAGTTTGATGTTGTATTGAATGTAACATGTTGGCAGTAGGAGGTATTCGGGGCAGTATCTTAACCATAGGGAAGTATTTATTTTTTATAAAATTATATACTATTCTATTCTTGGAATTTCACTTTTTGTCGATATTGGCTTTACCCCAAGTTTTCTAAAAATAAAGTATGCCACGAATGGACCACGGACGCAAAAGTTACGCTCGTTTTAGGTTATAGGTCTCATTTTTCGTGTGCTTACACCCACGGTGTGCTGAACCGCATGGCCGAGGGATGTGGGTTACCTTCCATGGTTCCTTGTGTACCCATAAACTCGGTAGTCTAGGCGCGGTTCATGATACGGTGGACGAGTCCTCTACCACGATGGACTTCGATGTTGTATTGAATGTAACATGTTGGCAGTAGGAGGTATTCGGGGCAGTATCTTAACCATAGGGAAGTATTTATTTTTTATAAAATTATATACTATTCTACTCTTTGAATTTCGCTTTTTGTCAGTGTTGGCCTTGCCGCAAGCTTTCTAAAAATAAAGTATGCCACGAATGGACCACGGACGCAAAAGTTACGCTCGTTTTAGGTTATAGGTCTCATTTTTCGTGTGCTTACACCCACGGTGTGCTCAACCGCATGGCCGAGGGATGTGGGTTACCTTCCATGGTTCCTTGTGTACCCATAAACTCGGTAGTCTAGGCGCGGTTCATGATACGGTGGACGAGTCCTCTACCACGATGGACTTCGATGCTGTATTGAATGTACCATGCTGGCAGTAGGAGGTATTCGAGGCAGTATCTTAACCATAGGGAAGTATATATTTTGTGAAAAATTATATACTATTCTACTCTTTGAATTTCGCTTTTTGTCAGTGTTGGCCTTGCCGCAAGCTTTCTAGAATAAAAAAGTATGCCCCGATCGGACAACGGATGCAAAAGTTATGCTCGTTTTAGGTTATAGGCCTCATTTTTCATGTGCTTACACCCACGGTGTGCTGAACCGTGTGGCCGAGGGATGTGAGTTACCTTCCATGGTTCCTTGGGTGGGTGAGTTCTCCACCACGATGGAGTTCGATGCTGTATTGAATCTAACATGCCGACAATAGGAGGTACTCGGGAAGTATGTTAACCATAGGGAAGTATTTATTTGGTAAAAAATTATATACTATTCTACTCTTTGAATTTTGCTTTTTGTCGGTGTTGGCCTTGCCGCATGCTTTCTAGAAAAAAAAGTATGCCCCGATCGGACAACGGACGCAAAAGTTATGCTCGTTTTAGGTTATAAGTCTATTTTTTCGTGTGCTTAAACCCACGGTGTGCTGAACCGACAGGCCAAAACATGTGGGTTACCTTCCATGGTTCCTTGTGTAGCCATAAACTCGATAGTCTAGGTGTGGTTCATGATACGGTGGGCAAGTCCTCCACCGCGATGGAGTCCTACGTTGTATTGAATGTAACATGCTAGCAGTAGGAGGTACTCGGGGCGATATCTCAACCATAGGGAATTATTTATTTTTTATAAAATTATATACTATTCTACTCTTTGAATTTTGCTTTCTGTCAGTGTTGGCCTCACCGCAAGCTTTCTAGAAAAAAAAAGTATGCCCCGATCAGACAACGGATGCAAAAGTTATGCTTATTTTAGGTTATAGGTCTCCTTTTTCATGTGGTTACACCCACGGTGTGCTGAACCGAGTGGCTAAAGCATGTGGGTTACCTTCCATGGTTCCTTGTGTACCCATAAACTCGGTAGTCTAGGCGTGGTTCATGATACGGTGGGTGAGTCCTCCATCACGATGGTGTTTGATGCTGTATTGAATGTAACATGCTGGCAGTAGGAGGTACTTTGGGCAGTATCTTAGCCATAGGGAAGTATTTATTTTGTAAAAAAATATATACTATTCTACTCTTTGAGTTTCACTTTTTGTTGGTATTGGCCTTGCCGCAAGTTTTCTAAAAAAAAGTATGCCACGAACGGACAACGGACGCAAAAGTTACGCTCATTTTAGGTTATAGGTTTTATTTTTTGTGTGCTTACACCCACGGTGTGCTGAACCACGTGGCCGAGGGATGTGGGTTACCTTCCATGGTTCCTTGTGTACCCATAAACTCGGTAGTCTAGGCGCGGTTCATGATACGGTGGGTGAGTCCTCCACCACGATGGAGTTCGACGCTGTATTGAATATAACCTACTGGCAGTAGGAGGTATTCGGGGCAGTATCTTAACCATAGGGAAGTATTTATTTTGTAAAAAAATATATACTATTCAACTCTTTGAATTTTGCTTTTTGTTAGTGTTGGCCGCGCCGCATGCTTTCTAGAAAAAAAAGTATGCCCCGATCGGACAACGGACGCAAAAGTTATGCTCGTTTTAGGTTATAGGTCTCTTTTTTCGTGTGCTTACACCCACGGTGTGCTGAACCGAGTGGCCAAAACATGTGGGTTACCTTCCTTGGTTCCTTGTGTAGCTATAAACTCGATAGTCTAGGCGCGGTTCATGATACGGTGGACGAGTCCTCCACCGCGATGGAGTCCTACGTTGTATTGAATGTAACATGCTAGTAGTAGGAGGTACTCGGGGCGATATCTCAACCATAGGGAATTATTTATTTTTTATAAAATTATATACTATTCTACTCTTTGAATTTCGCTTTCTGTCAGTGTTGGCCTCACCGAATGCTTTCTAGAAAAAAAAAGTATGCCCCGATCGGACAACGGATGTAAGAGTTATGCTTATATTAGGTTATAGGTCTCCTTTTTCATATGCTTAAACACACGGTGTGATGAACTGCTTGCCCGAATGATGTGGGTTACCTTCCACGGTTCCTTGTGTACCCATAAACTCGGTAGTCTAGGCGCGGTTCATGATACGGTGGGTGAGTCCTCCACCACGATGGAGTTCGACGCTGTATTGAATATAACCTACTGGCAGTAGGAGGTATTCGGGGCAGTATCTTAACCATAGGGAAGTATTTATTTTGTAAAAAAATATATACTATTCAACTCTTTGAATTTTGCTTTTTGTTAGTGTTGGCCGCACCGCATGCTTTCTAGAAAAAAAAAAGTATGCCCCGATCGGACAACGGACGCAAAAGTTATGCTCGTTTTAGGTTATAGGTCTCTTTTTTCGTGTGCTTACACCCACGGTGTGCTGAACCGAGTGGCCAAAACATGTGGGTTACCTTCCTTGGTTCCTTGTGTAGCCATAAACTCGATAGTCTAGGCGCGGTTCATGATACGGTGGACGAGTCCTCCACCGCGATGGAGTCCTACGTTGTATTGAATGTAACATGCTAGTAGTAGGAGGTACTCGGGGCGATATCTCAACCATAGGGAATTATTTATTTTTTATAAAATTATATACTATTCTACTCTTTGAATTTCGCTTTCTGTCAGTGTTGGCCTCACCGAATGCTTTCTAGAAAAAAAAGTATGCCCCGATCGGACAACGAATGCAAGAGTTATGCTTATATTAGGTTATAGGTCTCCTTTTTCATATGCTTACACACACAGTGTGATGAACCGCTTGCCCAAATGATGTGGGTTACCTTCCACGTTTCCTTGTGTACCCATAAATACGGTAGTCTAGGCGCGGCTCATGATATTGTGGGCGAGTCCTCCACCGTGATGGAGTTCGATGTGTATTGAATGTAACATGCTAGCAGTAGGAGGTACTCGGGGCGGTATCTCACCATAGGGAAGAATTTATTTTTTATAAAATTATATACTATTCTACTCTTTGAAATTTCTCTTTTTGGTCGTTATTGGCCTCGCCGCATGCTTTCTAGAAAAAAAGTATGCCCCGATCGGACAACGGACCAAAAGTTATGCTCGTTTAGGTTATAGGTCTCTTTTTTCGTGTGCTTACACCCACGGTGTGCTGACCGAGTGGCCAAAACATGTGGGTTACCTTCCTTGGTTCCTTGTGTAGCTATAAACTCGATAGTCTAGGCGCGGTTCATGATACGGTGGACGAGTCCTCCACCGCGTGGAGTCCTACGTTGTATTGAATGTAACATGCTAGTAGTAGGAGGTACTCGGGGCGATATCTCAACCATAGGGAAGTATTTATTTTGTAAAAAATTATATTCTATTCTACTCTTTGAATTTCACTTTGTCGGTGTTGGCCTTGCCGCAAGCTTTGTAGAAAAAAAAAGTATGCCCCGGTCGGACAACGGATGCAAAAGTTATGCTCGTTTTAGGTAATTGGTCTCCTTTTTCGTGTGCTTACACCCATGGTGTGCTGAACCGCGTGGCCGAGGGATGTGGGTTACCTCCATGGTTCCTTGTGTACCCATAAACTCGGTTGTCTAGGCGTGGTTCATGATACGATAGGTGAGTCCTCCACCACGATGGAGTTCGATGCTGTATTGAATGTAACATGTTGGCAGTAGGTGGTATTCGGGGCAGTATCTTAACCATAGGGAAGTATTTATTTTTTATAAAATTATATACTATTCTATTCTTGGAATTTCACTTTTTGTCGGTATTGGCTTTACCCCAAGTTTTCTAAAAATAAAGTATGCCACGAATGGACAACGGACGCAAAAGTTACGCTCGTTTTAGGTTATAGGTCTCATTTTTCATGTGCTTACACCCACGGTGTGCTGAACCGCATGGCCGAGGGATGTGGGTTACCTTCCATGGTTCCTTGTGTACCCATAAACTCGGTAGTCTAGGCGCGGTTCATGATACGGGATGAGTCCTCCACCACGATGGACTTCGACGCTGTATTGAATGTAACATGCTGGCAGTAGGAGGTATTCGAGGCAGTATCTTAACCATAGGGAAGTATATATTTTGTAAAAAATTATATACCATTCTACTCTTTGAATTTTGCTTTTTGTCAGTGTTGGCCTTGCCGCAAGCTTTCTATAATAAAAAAGTATGCCCCGATCGGACAACGGATGCAAAAGTTATGCTCGTTTTAGGTTATAGGTCTCATTTTTCATGTGCTTACACCCACGGTGTGCTGAACCGCGTGGCCGAGGGATGTGGGTTACCTTCCATGGTTCCTTGGGTGGGTGAGTTCTCCACCACGATGGAGTTCGATGCTGTATTGAATCTAACATGCCGGCAATAGGAGGTACTCGGGCAGTATCTTAACCATAGGGAAGTATTTATTAGGTAAAAAATTATATACTATTCTATTCTTTGAATTTTGCTTTTTGTCGGTGTTGGCCTCGCCGCAAGCTTTCTAGAAAAAAAAGTATGCCCCGATCGGACAACGGATGCCAAAGTTATGCTTATTTTAGGTTATAGGTCTCCTTTTTCGTGTGCTTACACACACGGTGTGCTAAACCGCGTGGCCGAAGGATGTGGGTTACCTTCCATGGTTCCTTGTGTAGCCATAAACTCAGTATTCTAGGCGCGGTTCGTGATACGGTGGGTGAGTCCTCCACCGCGATGGAGTCCGATGTTGTATTGAATGTAACATGCTAGCAGTAGGAGGTACTCGGGGCGATATCTCAAACATAGGGAATTATTTATTTTTTATAAAATTATATACTATTCTACTCTTTGAATTTCTCTTTTTGTCGGTGTTGGCCTTGCTGCAAGATTTCTAGAAAAAGAAAGTATGCCCCAATCTGACAACGGATGCAAAAGTTATGCTCGTTTTAGGTAATTGGTCTCCTTTTTTGTGTGCTTACATCCACGGTGTGATGAACCTCATGCCCGAATGATGTGGGTTACCTTCCATGGTTCCGTGTGTACCCATAAATGCGGTAGTCTAGGCGCGGTTCATGATATGGGGGGGGGGAGTCCTCCACCGCGATGGAGTTCGACGTTGTATTGAATGTAACATGCTAGCAGCAGAAGGTACTCGGGGCGGTATCTCAACCATAGGGAAGAATTTATTTTGTATAAAATTATATATTATTCTACTCTTTCAATTTTTCTTTTTGTCGGTATTGGCCTCGCTGCAAGCTTTCTAGAAAAAAAGTATGCCCCGAACGGACAACGGACACAAAAGTTACGCTCGTTTCAGGTTATAGGTCTCATTTTTCATGTGCTTACACCCACGGTGTGCTGAACCGCCTGGACAAGGGATGTGGGTTACCTTCCATGGTTCCTTGTGTACCCATAAACATGGTAGTCTAGGCACGGTTTATTATACGGTGGGCGAGTCCTCCACCACGATGGACTTCGACGCTGTATTGAATGTAACATGCTGGCAGTAGGAGGTATTCGGGACAGTATCTTAACCATAGGGAAGTATTTATTTTGTAAAAAATTATATACAATTCTACTCTTTGAATTTCGCTTTTTGTCGGTGTTGGCCTCGCCGCAAGCTTTCTCGAAAAAAAAGTTTGCCCCGATCGGACAATGGATGCACAAGTTATGCTCGTTTTTAGTTATAGGTCTTCTTTTTGGTGTGCTTACACCCACGGTGTGCTGAACCGCATGGCCGAGGGATGTGGGTTACCTTCCATGGTTCCTTGCGTACCCATAATCTTGGTAATCTAGGCATGGTTCATGATACGGTGGGTGAGTCCTCCAGCACGATGGAGTTCGATGTTGTATTGAATGTAACATGACGGTAGTAGGAGGTATTCGGGGTAGTATCTTAACCATAGGGAAGTATTTATTTTGTAAAAAATTATATACTATTCTACTCTTTCAATTTCACTTTTTGTCAGTATTTGCCTTGCCGTAAGTTTTCTAAAAAAAAGTATTCCACGAATGGACAACGGACGCAAAAGTTACGCTCGTTTTAGTTTATAGGTCTCATTTTTCATGTGCTTACACCCACGGTGTGCCGAACCACATGGCCGAGGGATGTGGGTTACCTTCCATGGTTCCTTGTGTACCAATAAACTCGGTAGTCTAGACGCGGTTCATGATACGGTGGGCGAGTCCTCCACCACGATGGAGTTCTATGCTGTATTGAATGTAGCATGCTGACAGTAGGAGGTATTTGGGGCAGTATATCTTAACCATAGGGAAGTATTTATTTTGTAAAAAAATATATACTATTCTACTCTTTGAATTTTGCCTTTGGTCAGTGTTGGCCTCGCCGCAAGCTTTCTAGAAAAAGAAAGTATGCCCCGATCGGACAACGGATGCAAAAGTTATGCGCGTTTTAGGTTATAGGTCTCATTTTTCATGTGCTTACACCCACGGTGTGCTGAACCACGTGGCCGAGGGATGTGGGTTACCTTCCATGGTTCCTTGTGCACCCATAAACTCGGTAGTCTAGGCGCGGTTCATGATACGGTGGGTGAGTCCTCCACCACGATGGAGTTGGATGCTGTATTGAATGTAACATGCTGGCAATAGGAGGTATTCGGGCAGTATCTTAACCATAGGGAAGTATTTATTTGGTAAAAAATTATATACTATTCTACTCTTTGAATTTTGCTTTTTGTCAGTGTTGGCCTCGCCGCCAGCTTTCTAGAAAAAAAAGTATGCCCCGATCGGACAACGGATGCCAAAGTTATGCTTGGTTTAGGTTATAGGTCTCCTTTTTCGTGTGCTTACACGCACGGTGTGCTGAACCGCGTGGCCGAAGGATGTGGGTTATCTTCCATGGTTCCTTGTGTAGCCATAAACTCGGTAGTCTAGGCGCGTTTCATGATATGGTGGGCGAGTCCTCCACCACGATGGAGTTCGATGCTGTATTGAATATAACATGATGGCAGTAGGAGGTATTCAGGGCAGTATCTTAACCATAGGGAAGTTTTTGTTTTGTAAAAAATTATATACTATTCTACTCTTCGAATTTCACTTTTTGTCGCTATTGGCCTTGCTGCAAGTTTTCTAAAAAAAAGAATGCCACAAATGGACAGTGGACACAAAAGTTACGCTTGTTTTAGGTTATAGGTCTCATTTTTTGTGTGCTTACACCCACGGTGTGCTGAACAACATGGCTGAGGGATGTGGGTTACCTTCCATGGTTCCATGTGTACCCATAAACTCGGTAGTCTAGGCGTGATTCATGATACGGTGGGCGAGTCCTCCACCACGATGGACTTCGACGCTGTATTGAATGCAACATGCTGGCAGTAGGAGGTATTCGGGACAGTATCTTAACCATAGGGAAGTATTTATTTTGTAAAAAATTAGATACAATTCTACTCTTTGAATTTCGCTTTTTGTCGATGTTGGCCTCGCCGCAAGCTTTCTCGAAAAAAAAGTTTGCCCCGATCGGACAATGGATGCAAAAGTTATGCTCGTTTTTAGTTATAGGTCTTCTTTTTCGTGTGCATACACCCACGGTGTGCTGAACCGCATGGCCGAGGGATGTGGGTTACCTTCCATGGTTCCTTGTGTACCCATAAACTTGGTAATCTAGGCTTGGTTCATGATACGGTGGGTGAGTCCTCCACCACGATGGAGTTCGATGTTGTATTGAATGTAACATGATGGTAGTAGGAGGTATTCGGGGCAGTATCTTAACCATAGGGAAGTATTTATTTTGTAAAAAATTATATACTATTCTACTCTTTGAATTTCACTTTTTGTCAGTATTGGCCTTGCCGCAAGTTTTCTAAAAAAAAGTATGCCACGAATGGACAACGGACGCAAAAGTTACACTCGTTTTAGGTTATAGGTCTCATTTTTCATGTGCTTACACCCACGGTGTGCTGACCCACATGGCCGAGGGATGTGGGTTACCTTCCATGGTTCCTTGTGTACCCATAAACTCGGTAGTCTAGGTGCGGTTCATGATACGGTGGGCGAGTCCTCCACCACGATGGAGTTCTATGCTGTATTGAATGTAGCATGCTGACAGTTGGAGGTATTTGGGGCTGTATATCTTAACCATAGGGAAGTATTTATTTTGTAAAAAAATATATACTATTCTACTCTTTGAATTTTGCTTTTTGTCAGCGTTGGCCTCGCCGCAAGCTTTCTAGAAAAAGAAAGTATGCCCCGATCGGACAACGGATGCAAAAGTTATGCTCGTTTTAGGTTATAGGTCTCATTTTTCATGTGCTTACACCCACGGTGTGCTGAACCGCGTGGCCGAGGGATGTGGGTTACCTTCCATGGTTCCTTGTGCACCCATAAACTCGGTAGTCTAGGCGCGGTTCATGATACGGTGGGTGAGTCCTCCACCACGATGGAGTTGGATGTTGTATTGAATGTAACATACTGGCAATAGGAGGTATTCAGGCAGTATCCTAACCATAGGGAAGTATTTATTTGGTAAAAAATTATATACTATTCTACTCTTTGAATTTTGCTTTTTTGTCAGTGTTGGCCTCGCCGCCAGCTTTCTAGAAAAAAAAGTATGCCCCGATCGGACAACGGATGCCAAAGTTATGCTTGGTTTAGGTTATAGGTCTCCTTTTTCGTGTGCTTACACGCACGGTGTGCTGAACCGCGTGGCCGAAGGATGTGGGTTATCTTCCATGGTTCCTTGTGTAGCCATAAACTCGGTAGTCTAGGCGCGTTTCATGATATGGTGGGCGAGTCCTCCACCACGATGGAGTTCGATGCTGTATTGAATATAACATGATGGCAGTAGGAGGTATTCAGGGCAGTATCTTAACCATAGGGAAGTTTTTGTTTTGTAAAAAATTATATACTATTCTACTCTTCGAATTTCACTTTTTGTCGCTATTGGCCTTGCTGCAAGTTTTCTAAAAAAAAGAATGCCACAAATGGACAGTGGACACAAAAGTTACGCTTGTTTTAGGTTATAGGTCTCATTTTTTGTGTGCTTACACCCACGGTGTGCTGAACAACATGGCTGAGGGATGTGGGTTACCTTCCATGGTTCCATGTGTACCCATAAACTCGGTAGTCTAGGCGTGATTCATGATACGGTGGGCGAGTCCTCCACCACGATGGACTTCGACGCTGTATTGAATGCAACATGCTGGCAGTAGGAGGTATTCGGGACAGTATCTTAACCATAGGGAAGTATTTATTTTGTAAAAAATTAGATACAATTCTACTCTTTGAATTTCGCTTTTTGTCGATGTTGGCCTCGCCGCAAGCTTTCTCGAAAAAAAAGTTTGCCCCGATCGGACAATGGATGCAAAAGTTATGCTCGTTTTTAGTTATAGGTCTTCTTTTTCGTGTGCATACACCCACGGTGTGCTGAACCGCATGGCCGAGGGATGTGGGTTACCTTCCATGGTTCCTTGTGTACCCATAAACTTGGTAATCTAGGCTTGGTTCATGATACGGTGGGTGAGTCCTCCACCACGATGGAGTTCGATGTTGTATTGAATGTAACATGATGGTAGTAGGAGGTATTCGGGGCAGTATCTTAACCATAGGGAAGTATTTATTTTGTAAAAAATTATATACTATTCTACTCTTTGAATTTCACTTTTTGTCAGTATTGGCCTTGCCGCAAGTTTTCTAAAAAAAAGTATGCCACGAATGGACAACGGACGCAAAAGTTACACTCGTTTTAGGTTATAGGTCTCATTTTTCATGTGCTTACACCCACGGTGTGCTGACCCACATGGCCGAGGGATGTGGGTTACCTTCCATGGTTCCTTGTGTACCCATAAACTAGGTAGTCTAGGTGCGGTTCATGATACGGTGGGCGAGTCCTCCACCACGATGGAGTTCTATGTTGTATTGAATGTAGCATGCTGACAGTAGGAGGTATTTGGGGCTGTATATCTTAACCATAGGGAAGTATTTATTTTGTAAAAAAATATATACTATTCTACTCTTTGAATTTTGCTTTTTGTTAGTGTTGGCCTCGCCGCAAGCTTTCTAGAAAAAGAAAGTATGCCCCGATCGGACAACGGATGCAAAAGTTATGCTCGTTTTAGGTTATAGGTCTCATTTTTCATGTGCTTACACCCACGGTGTGCTGAACCGCGTGGCCGAGGGATGTGGGTTACCTTCCATGGTTCCTTGTGCACCCATAAACTCGGTAGTCTAGGCGCGGTTCATGATACGGTGGGTGAGTCCTCCACCACGATGGAGTTGGATGTTGTATTGAATGTAACATATTGGCAATAGGAGGTATTCAGGCAGTATCCTAACCATAGGGAAGTATTTATTTGGTAAAAAATTATATACTATTCCACTCTTTGAATTTTGCTTTTTGTCAGTGTTGGCCTCGCCGCTAGCTTTCTAGAAAAAAAAGTATGCCCCGATCGGACAACGGATGCCAAAGTTATGCTTGGTTTAGGTTATAGGTCTCCTTTTTCGTGTGCTTACACGCACGGTGTGCTGAACCGCGTGGCCGAAGGATGTGGGTTATCTTCCATGGTTCCTTGTGTAGCCATAAACTCGGTAGTCTAGGCGAGTTTCATGATACGGTGGGTGAGTCCTCCATCGCGATGGAGTCCGACGTTGTTTTGAATGTAACATGCTAGCAGTAGGAGGTACTCGGGGCGATATCTCAAACGTAGGGAATTATTTATTTTTTATAAAATTATATACTATTCTACTCTTTGAATTTCTCTTTTTGTCGGTGTTGGCCTTGCTGCAAGGTTTCTAGAAAAAGAAAGTATGCCCCGATCAGACAACGGATGCAAAAGTTATGCTCGTTTTATGTTATTGGTCTCTTTTTTCGTGTGCTTACATCCACGGTGTAATGAACCGCGTGCCCAAATGACGTGGGTTACCTTCCATGGTTCCTTGTGTACCCATAAATGCAGTAGTCTAGGCGCGGTTCATGATATGGTGGGCAAGTCCTCCACCGTGATGGAGTTCGACGTTGTATTGAATGTAACATGCTAACAGTAGGAGGTACTCGGGGTGGTATCTCAACCATAGAGAAGTATGTATTTTTTATAAAATTATATACTATTCTGCTCTTTGAATTTTGCTTTTTGTTGGTATTGGTGATGTGGACAAGGGTTCCCGATCTTCCCGAAAGGTTCGAGATACGTTGATTTGGTCGAAGGCGACACACAAATCGATCCGGCTTCAGAACAGCACGTTCTAAACCCCGCAATCGCAGCAGGACGTCTCCTCTGGTTATCAACCGTCCTAAAACGATTGACCTCGTCAAGAAGGCTAATCCCTGCCTGCGAATCAAGAACACAAGCAAGAACAAAGAAGAAGGCAACACAATTGCAGATGTATTATGAATCTCACGAAGTTGGGGTCTCACAAACCGTGATGACGGTGAAACTGTTATGAACAGAATAATCTAAGCAAAACCCAAGACCTAATAGTGCAGCGGCGGCTGTATATAAAGATCCTAGGGTCGTGCAAGACCCTCTGGACGCGCCCCTAATTGGGCTCAACTAGATACAAAGCCCAAAGGCCAAAAACAGGCGACGCAGCACCGAAACAGATTCTGGACTCTCTCTTGTTTCGACGATTCCCGATGACTCCGGATGAATTTTGATATGAGACCAGTGGCATTGGAAAGGCCTTCTTCTTATCTTTCCGTGCATATGTAGAACATCCAAATCCGAGTCCGTGTGCGTCCTGAGCCTCTGTTTTAGTGCAGACTGGTCCTGAGCCCCGAAACAGACTCGAAGTCGGTTTTGGTTGGGCCTCCACCTTGGCTTCCACGTCCTTGCTGGTCCTCCACGTATCCAAGTCCTTCTCCCATCATCTCCTGGTCCTCTCCATGATTCCTAATTACAATATAATCATTAGGTAGCAAACCATTCTCAAAAGTGACATATAATGAAGAATGTAGAAACGAGCTCACCCCTAAATTTAGTCGTTGTGCACGAGCTCTAGTCATTGGATCTTGCAAGTCCAGAATTGGAGGAGTGTTGCATGTATCCTTAGGAGTGATGTCCTCATCATCCTCCCCCTCTTGAACTGGAGTCGTCCGTGACTCAAGCTCATTCTCTTCTCCCAAGTATGGTTTCAAATCTGAAATGTTAAAAGTAGGACTAACCCCAAACTCGGGAGGCAACTCAAGTTTGTATGCATTATCATTAATCTTCTCAATTATTTTAAAAGGACCATCAGATCTAGGCATTAATTTAGACTTTCTCAAATCTGGAAATCTATCCTTTCTCAAGTGTAACCATACTAAATCTCCTACATCAAGTTTTACTTCTTTTCTACCTTTACCACCAGCAATTTTATACTTTTCATTCATCTTTTCAATGCTAAGTCTAGTGGTCTCATGCATTTTCAAAAAAAATTCAGCATGCTCCGTAGCATCAACATGAACTCTCTCATGAATAGGTAAAGGAAGTATATCAAGTGGAGTACGGGGATCAAAACCATACACTACCTTGAAAGGACTTACCTTGGTAGTAGAATGTGTTGCCCGATTATATGCAAACTCAACATGAGGCAAACATTCTTCCCATTGCTTCAAATTTTTCTTCAAAATAGCTCTCAACATAGTACCCAAAGTGCGGTTCACCACCTCAGTTTGTCCATCAGTTTGTGGGTGACAAGTTGTAGAAAACAACAACTTTGTATCCAACTTATTCCAAAGCGTGCGCCAAAAGTGACTCAAGAATTTTGCATCACGATCTGAAACAATAGTAGAAGGCATACCATGCAAACGAACAATTTCTTTGAAAAAGAGATCAGCAATATAACTAGCATCATCAGTCTTATGACATGGTATAAAGTGTGCCATCTTAGAAAATCTATCCACAACAACAAAAATACTATCACTCCCCCTCTTAGTCCTAGGCAGTCCTAAAACAAAGTCCATAGAAATATCCGCCCAAGGAATAGAAGGAACAGGAAGTGGCATGTATAAACCATGTGGATTCAAGCGAGACTTAGCTTTTTGACATGTAGTGCAGCGAGCAACAAAGCGCTCAACATCTTTCCTCATCCTTGGCCAAAAGAAGTGTGTGGCTAAAATATCCTCCGTCTTCTTGGCACCAAAATGACCCATCAATCCACCTCCATGCGCCTCTTGTAACAACAAAAGACGAACGGAACCAACTGGAATGGATAGGCGGTTAGCTCTAAACAAGAATCCATCATTCAACACAAATTTATTCCATGCACGACCTTCTTTACAATGCAGCAATACATCCTTAAAATCAACATCAACAGCATATTGTTCTTTAATTGCCTCATGTCCAAAAATTCTATAATCAAGTTGAGACAATAAAGTATAGCGCCTAGATAAAGCATCAGCGATCACATTATCCTTCCCTTTCTTATGTTTAATAATGTAAGGAAAAGACTCAATAAACTCAATCCATTTAGCATGTCTACGGTTCAAATTACATTGAGAACGAATATACTTAAGTGATTCATGATCAGAATGAATAACAAATTCTTTGGGCAACAAATAATGACGCACGTCTCTAAACAACGTACAAGTGCATACAATTCCTTATCATACGTGGAGTAATTCAAAACAGGCCCAGTTATTTTCTCACTAAAGTACGCAATAGGTTTACTATCTTGCATCAAAAGACCACCAATACCTATACCACTAGCATC
Source organism: Eleusine coracana subsp. coracana (assembly GCA_032690845.1). Taxonomy (NCBI): domain Eukaryota; kingdom Viridiplantae; phylum Streptophyta; class Magnoliopsida; order Poales; family Poaceae; genus Eleusine; species Eleusine coracana. The sequence continues at coordinate 55,925 of MU847504.1, forward strand.
ACATTCAAGCTCAAAAATCTTATCAAAATTAGGTAATTGCAGCAATGGTGCATGTGTAAGTTTACCCTTCAAAGTATCAAAAGACTCATGATGTACCTTGCCCCAATGGAAATCAATGCCCTTCTTTGTCAACTCATGCAAAGGTGCAGCAATGGTGCTGAAATCTTTGACAAAGCGGCGGTAGAAACCTGCAAGACCAAGAAAACTCCTCACCTGTGTGATAGTTTTTGGTACAGGCCAGCTCTTTATGGCTTCAATCTTCGCCTCATCCACCTCAATTCCCTGTGGAGTCACAACATAGCCAAGAAAAGAGACTCGATCCGTGCAAAAGATGCACTTCTCAAGGTTACCAAATAAATGTGCATCTCGTAAAGCATCAAAAACAACACACAAATGATTCATATGTTCATCTATAGATTTGCTATAAATCAAGATATCATCAAAGTAAACTACCACAAATTTGCCAATGAAAGCTCTTAAAACCTCATTCATCAAGCACATGAAAGTACTAGGTGCATTAGTTAACCCAAAAGGCATTACTAACCACTCATATAATCCAAATTTGGTTTTGAAAGCTGTTTTCCATTCGTCTCCAAGTTTCATTCTAATTTGATGGTAGCCACTACGCAAATCAATTTTAGTGAAAATTATAGCACCACATAACTCATCAAGCATGTCGTCTAGCCTAGGAATAGGACGACGATACCTAATAGTAATATTATTAATGGCTCTACAATCTACACACATACGCCAAGTACCATCTTTCTTAGGAACCAAAAGTACAGGAACAGAACAAGGACTAAGTGATTGACGAACATACCCACGATCCAAAAGGTCTTGAACTTGTCGTTGTATCTCCTTAGTCTCCTCAGGGTTGGTCCTATAAGCAGCACGGTTTGGCAAAGTAGCACCCGGAATTAAATCAATTTGATGCTCAATCCCTCTCAAAGGTGGCAATCCCGGGGGTATCTCAGCTGGAAAAACATCCTCATACTCCTGCAAAAGGTTAGTGATAGCAGGAGACACAGCACTAGAAGCAATATCATCAAGCAAAAACAAAGCTTCTTTGCATATCAAGGCATAGCAAATATCATCATTATCAGAAATTTCAGCAAGCTCAGATTTTGTTGCAAGACATGAACGACCTTGTAATTTAATTCCAGCACCCTTAGAACTTGAAGAATCATTAACATTACTAGGTGTAGAATTAGAATTAACAGGTTGTTGAATTTCAGAACCTTTATTTTTCAAACTAGCAGCTCTTTCTAAATCAGCTTGTACAATTTCAGCAGGGGTCATTGGTAACAAAGTAATTTTAGTTCCTTTATGCATAAAAGTGTCCTTATTACTTCTACCATGGTGTACAGCATCATTATCAAATTCCCAAGGTCTACCCAATAAAAGTGAACATGCTTGCATGGGTACAACATCACAATCAACAGAATCCACATAAGAACCAATGGAAAAAGGAACTCTGCAAGTTTGTATTACCTTAGCTTTTCCAGAGTCATTTAACCACTGAATGTAGTACGGATGTGGATGTGGGCGTGTGGTCAAAGCAAGCTTGTTGACCACATCAGAACTCACCAAGTTATTGCAGCTCCCTCCATCAATGATGACACGTGCTCGGCGGTTCTTGATGATGAAGAAAATCTGGAACAAGTTGTGGCGCTGCATCGTCGCGGGCTGATGAACTTGTGTACTAAGGACACGTTGAACAATAATGTTCATGTATCCCGTGGTGTCTCCGCCTCCAAGGACAAGGTCACTGTTGGTGGCAGCGACGTCCTCCTCCACATCCTCCACGTCGGAGGTACTCATGTAACCGCCATCGTCTGTTGCCACATATACCCGCCTACTTGGACAATCTTTCTGCACATGACCAAATCCATGGCAGCGGTGGCACTGAATCCCTGTAGTCCACCCTGTCGAAGCAATAGAGGAGGCACTACTAGCTGGTACCTGCACAGAAAGTTTACCTGAGCGCGTAGAAGGTGCAGGGGCTGATCTTGGGGCTGCAGAAACAACACTGGTTCCCTTGGTAGCTGCTGGTGGGGGCGGCCGGAAAGATGGCCTGGGCAGCCCCGAAGTCCCCGTCGAGCGTGGGGGGTAGGAGTTCCTTGACTTGCTGTACTCCTCAAAAGCCTGGAAAAGTCCCTGTGATTCTTTCTCTGCAAGCATAGCATACTGGAAACACTGGGTGAGGGTATAATATTCTTTATAATCAAGGATGTCCTGAATTTCTTTTCTTAAACCAGAATAAAAGCGACAAATCTGATCCTCTACTTTTTCAACTACAGCACAATTGAATCAAACCCTTCTGAAGCTCACTAAAATACTCCTGGAAGTTTTATCTCCTTGGTCTAAACGTTGCAGTTTATTACGAATCTCTCTATAAAAAGAAGGGGGAACAAAACGATCACGCATTGCTACCTTAAGTTCTTCCCAAGTAGTAGGCAAATCAGTTTCAGCAGCTAGACCACTCCACCAAACAATAGCAAAGTCCTTAAACTCACTAGTAGCTTGTCTAACTCTATGTTGTTCAGGAACAAGGTGGGCATTAAATTTTTGTTCTACAGTCATCTCCCAATCAAGATAAACATCACCATCATACTGACCTGAAAACGAAGGAATTGAAAACTTAATTTTAGCATACGGGTCATCTGGAGCATAGTTACCGTGTGGACGACGGTTGTAGTTATGGAAACCACCCATACCTTGAGTATTATGTTGCAAACGACGTCGTAATCGTGCGGTCCTTGTAGCTGACCTATCCACGGTGCCATCAGCCTTATACACCGTGTCTTCATCATGGACGTCTTCAACGTCGTTGTTGTTGTTATTGGTGTTCGTATTGTTGGTTTTAGGAGCGGTCTCCAATGCGATAACCTGATCGGTTAACTTAGAGACCCACTTCTCTAACCGCTCGATGCATTCTCCAATGTGAAGCTTGCTGACTGCATCAGTAACGGCTCTGGTGATCGTCTCTGCCAAATCACTCTGAGCAGCCTGCAAAGCCTTCTGGAGCTGCTCTTGGCTCACGCACTCAGCAAATTGTGAGGGTGAAGCCATCTCTCCATCGTCACTTCCTGCCATCAGAAACACCAAAACAGGAAACAAACAGTGAAGGTTATACCTACAAAATAGCTAAGCAGTGGTGCCTCTCAAGACAACAAAAAGGAGACTCCTTACAAAGCTCTTACAAAGTTCTGTAAAGCAAAGCAAAGGATACCAGAGAGATATGTTCCACGATTGCAAGGGTCACAAAATAACCTGTGTGCTGTCCAGAAGAAATATGTAGAGCTAGAAAGGCCAAATATATATATGTGAGTGTTACACAAATCAAAAACAGATAGTAAAGCTGAATAAGTGCCGAAGTAACTTGTCCTTAGTTGCTGGTCTAAGTATGTCCTAGAACAGTAGTGATAGCAAAGTAGAAACAAGGAGACAAAGGCACAACAAGCGATAACAGGGGGCTAAGTGCAAAACAGCCAAATCCAGAAATTTGAGGGGGCTAGATGTAGCACTAGTAGAAATCCCAAATTTCGTTTTTTTGATTTTATTTTTTTGATATTTTTCTCCAACTCACTAACAATGGAGGAGAAGCCAAAAAAAATTTCAGCTCAAACAGAGGTAGGATGTGGCCTACAGAAAATCTTGAAGTTGCAGAAAACGTCGGGTTTAAACTTAAATCAATTTTTTCTTTATCTTCCCGATTTTTTTTGAATTTTTTGACGAGAGCACACAGGGCACACACGCCTGGTGTGGGTATGCCCAACTTTGAGTCAAGAATCTCCTGTAAAAATTTCAGCCAAAACAGACAACCGAGCGAAAAGTTATGCCCGTTTTACCGAAGGGGGGTCGGAGTCGGTTTTCCAGAAACCCGAGTCGGGTTAGGGATCGGGTAAGTTTATTTTTTTGGCAGCGTGGATGTAGCGGAAAGTGGAATTTGTGGGGATTGGTCCGGGGTGTTGATGGTGTGTTCAGGGTGGGATTAGGGCGGGACTAGGCTAGGTGTGTCGATCAATCAACCCTAGCACAAAAAGCCAACAAAGCAGAGGATGGTGAAGGGGATGGCGGCTAGGGTTGCAAGGGAAACAGTACTGACGACAAAAACACAAACTAAACCAGCGACTAAACAAGAACTAGGGCACAAACTCAACACTACGGACTCTGAAATTGAAATATGCAAAGGCTAAACACGTGGTTATGGGCGGAGGGGAATTTTTTTTTTTTGGGCTTTCCTGTGGACGATAGGATGAACACAAAACGAAATTAACTAAGGGTAGTATGAACCTGATGGTGCACCTGAAGCTCTGATTACCACTTGATGTGGACAAGGGTTCTCGATCTTCCGAAAGGTTCGAGATACGTTGATTTGGTCAAAGGCGACACACAAATCGATCCGGCTTCAGAACAGCACGTTCTAAACCCCGCAATCGCAGCACGACGTCTCCTCTGGTTGTCAACCGTCCTAAAATGATTGACCTCACCGAGAAGGCTAATCCATGCCTGCGAATCAAGAACACAAGCAAGAACAAAGAAGAAGGCAACACAATTGTATATGTATTATGAATCTCACGAAGTTGGGGTCTCACAAACCGTGATGACGGCAAAACTGTTATGAACAAAATAATCTAAGCAAGACCCGAGCCCTAATAGTGCAGCGGCGGCTGTATATAAAGACACTAGGGTCATGCAAGACCCTCTGGACGCGCCCCTAATTGGGCTCAACTAGATACAAAGCCCAAAGGCCAAAAACAGGCGATGCAGCACCGAAACAGATTCTGGACTCCGGATGAATTTTGATATGAGACCGGTGGCATTGGAAAGGCCTTCTTCTTATCTTTCCGTGCATATGTAGAACATCCAAATCCGAGTCCATATGCGTCCTGAGCCTCCGTTTTAGTGCAGACTGGTCCTGAGCCCCGAAACAGACTCGAAGTCGGTTTTGGTTGGCCCTCCACCTTGGCTTCCACGTCCTTGCTGCTCCTCCACGTCTCCAAGTCCTTCTCCCATCATCTCCTGGTCCTCTCCATGATTCCTAATTACAATATAATCATTAGGTAGCAAACCATTCTCAAAAGTGACATATAATGAAGAATGTTGGAACGAGCTCACCTCTAAATTTAGTCGTCGTGCACGAGCTCTAGTCATTGGACCTTGCAAGTCTAGAATTGGAGCAGTGTTGCATGTATCCTTAGGAGTGATGTCCTCATCAATTGGCCTCACCGCAAGCTTTCTAGAAAAAAGCATGCCCTGGCGAAGAATGGACGCAAAAGTAACGCTCGTTTTAGGTTATCGGTCTTATTTTTCATGTGCTTACACCCACGGTGTGCTGAACCTCGTGGCTGATGGATGTGGGTTACCTTCCATGGTTCCTTGTGTACCCATAAACTCGGTAGTCTAGGCGCGGTTCATGATACGGTGGGCGAATCCTCCACCACGATGGAGTTTGACGTTGTATTGAATGTAACATGCTGGCAGTAGGAGGTATTCGGGGCAGTATCTTAACCATAGGGAAGTATTTATTTTGTAAAAAATTATATACTATTCTACTCTTTGAATTTCACTTTTTGTCGGTATTGGCCTTGCTGCAAGTTTTCTAAAAAAAAGTATGTCACAAACTAACAACGGACGCAAAAGATATGCTCGTTTTAGGTTATAGGTCTCATTTTTTGTGTGCTTACACCCACGATGTGCTGAACCACGTGGCCGAGGAATGTGGGTTACCTTCCATGGTTCCTTGTGTAGCCATAAACTCGGTAGTCTATGCGTGGTTCATGATACGGTGGGCGAGTCCTCCACTGCGATGGAGTCCGACATTGTATTGAATGTAACATGCTAGCAGTAGGAGGTACTCGGGTGATATCTCAACCATAGGGAATTATTTATTTTTTATAAAATTATATAATATTCTACTCTTTGAATTTCTCTTTTTGTCGGTGTTGGCCTTGCCGCAAGCTTTCTAAAAAAAGAAAGTATGCCCCGATCGGACAACGGATGCAAAAGTCATGCTCGGTTTATGTTAATGGTCTCCTTTTTCATGTGCTTACATCCACGGTGGGACGAACCGTGTGCCCAAATGATGTGGGTTAGCTTCCATGGTTTCTTGTGTACCCATAAATGTAGTAGTCTAGGCGTGGTTCATGATATGGTGGGCGAGTCCGCCATCGCGATGGAGTTCGACGTTGTATTGAATGTAACATGCTAGCAGAAGGAGGTACTCGGGGCAGTTTCTCAACCATAGGGAAGTATGTATTTTTTATAAAATTATATACTATTCTACTTTTTGAATTTCTCTTTTTATCAGTATTGGCCTCGCCGCAAGCTTTCTAGAAAAAAGTATGTTCCGAACTGACAACAGACGCAAAAGTTATGCTCGTTTTAGGTTATAGGTCTCATTTTTTGTGTGCTTACACCCACGGTGTGCTGAACCGTGTGGCCGAGGTATGCGGGTTACCTTACATGGTTCCTTGTGTACCCATAAACTCAGTAGTCTAGGCGTGGTTCATGATACGGTGGGCGAGTCCTCCACCACGATGGAGTTTAATGCTGTATTGAATGTAACATGCTGGCAATAGGACGTATTCGGGCAGTATCTTAACCATAGGGAAGTATTTATTTTGTAAAAAAATATATACTATTCTACTCTTTGAATTTATCTTTTTGTCAGTATTGGCCTCGCCGCAAGCTTTCTAGAAAAAAAGTATGTCCCGAACTAACAACAGACGCAAAAGTTATGCTGGTTTTAGGTTATAGGTCTCATTTTTTGTGTGCCTACACACATGGTGTGCTGAACCACGTAGCCGAGGGATATGGGTTACCTTCCATGGTTCCTTGTGTACCCATAAACTCAGTAGTCTAGGCGCGGTTCATGATACGGTGGGCGAGTCCTCCACTACGATGGAGTTCAATGCTGTATTGAAGGTAACATCCTGGCAATAGGACGTATTCGGGCAGTATCTTAACCATAGGGAAGGATTTATTTTGTAAAAAATTATATACTATTCTACTCTTTGAATTTCGCTTTTTATCTGTGTTGGCCTCGCCGCAAGCTTTCTAGAAAAAAAGTATGTCGCGAACTAACAGCAGACGCAAAAGTTATGCTCGTTTTAGGTTATAGGTCTTATTTTTGGTGTGCTTACACCCACGGTGTGCTGAACCACGTGGCCGAGGGATGTGGGTTGCCTTTCATGGTTCCTTGTGTACCCATAAACTCGATAGTCTAGGCAGGGTTCATGATACGGTGGGCGAGTCCTTCACCATGATGGAGTTTGATGCTGTATTGAATGTAACATGCTGGCAATCGGACGTATTTGGGCAGTATCTTAACCATAGGGAAGAATTTATTTTGTAAAAAATTATATACTATTCTAATCTTTGAATTTCACTTTTTGTCGGTGTTGGCCTCGCTGCAAGCTTTCTAGAAAAAAAAAAGTATGTCCAGATCGGACAACGGGTGCAAAAGTTATACTTGTTTTAGATTATAGGTCTCCTTTTTCATGTGCTTACACACACGGTGTGCTGAGCCGCGTGGCCGAAGGATGTGGGTTACCATCCATGGTTCCTTGTGTAGCGATAAACACGGTAGTCTAGGCACGGTTCATGATACGGTGGGCGAGTCCTCCACCGCGATGGAGTCCGACGTTGTATTGAATGTAACATGCTAGCAGTAGGAGGTAGTCGGGGCGATATCTCAACCATAGGGAATTATTTATTTTTATAAAATTATTTAATATTCTACTCTTTGAATTTCTCTTTTTGCCGGTGTTGGCCTCGCCGCAAGCTTTCAAAAAAAAGAAAGTATGCCTCGATCGGACAACGGATGCAAAAGTCATGTTCGTTTTTGGTTATTGGTCTCCTTTTTCGTCTGCTTACATCCACGGTGTGATGAACCGTGTGCCCAAATGATGTGGGTTAGCTTCCATGGTTTCTTGTGTACCCATAAATGTGGTAGTCTAGGCCCGGTTCATGATATGGGGGGCGAGTCCGCCATCGCGATGGAGTTCGACGTTGTATTGAATGTAACATGCAAGCAGAAGGAGGTACTTGGGGCGATTTCTCAACCATAGGGAAGTATGTATTTTTTATAAAGTTATATGCTATTGTACTCTTTGAATTTCTCTTTTTGTCGGTATTAGCCTCGCCGCAAGCTTTCTAGAAAAAAAGTATGCCCCGAATGGACAACGGACGCAAAAGTAGCACTCATTTCAGGTTATAGGTCTCATTTTTTGTGTGCTTACACCCACGGTGTGCTGAACCACGTGGCCGAGGGATGTGGGTTACCTTCGATGGTTCCTTGTGTACCCATAAACTCGGTAGTCTAGGCGCGGTTCATGATACGGTGGGCGAGTCCTCCACCACGATGGAGTTCGACGTTGTATTGAATGTAACATGCTAGTAGTAGGAGGTATTCGGGGCAGTATCTTAACCATAGGGAAGTATTTATTTTGTAAAAAATTATATACTATTCTACTCTTTGAATTTCTTTTTTGTCGGTATTGGCCTCGCCGCAAGCTTTCTAGAAAAAAAGTATGTCGCGAACTCACAACGGACGCAAAAGTTATGCTCGTTTTAGGTTATAGGTCTCATTTTTTGTGTGCTTACACCCACGGTGTGCTGAACCACGTGGCCGAGGGATGTGGGTTACCTTCCATGGTTCCTTGTGTACCCATAAACTCGGTAGTCAAGGCGCAGTTCATGATACGGTGGGCGAGTCCTCCACCACGATGGAGTTTGATGCTGTATTGAATGTAACATGCTGGCAGTAGGACATTTTCGGGCAGTAACTTAACCATAGGGAAGTATTTATTTTGTAAAAAATTATATACTATTCTACTCTTTGAATTTCACTTTTTGTCGGTGTTGGCCTCACTGCAAGCTTTCTAGAAAAAAAAAGATGCCCCGATTGGACAACAGATGCAAAAGTTATACTTCTTTTAGGTTATAGGTCTCCTTTTTCGTGTGCTTACAGACACGGTGTGCTGAACCGCGTGGCCAAAGGAAGTGGGTTACCTTCCGTGGTTCCTTGTGTAGCCATAAACTCGGTAATCTAGGCGCGGTTCGTGATACGGTGGGCGAATCCTCCACCGCGATGGAGTCCGACGTTGTATTGAATATAACATGCTAGCAGTAGGAGGTACTCGGGGCGATATCTCAACCATAGGGAATTATTTATTTTTTCATAAAATTATATAATATTCTAATCTTTGAATTTCTCTTTTAGTCGGTGTTGGCCTCGCCGTGAGCTTTTTAAAAAAAAGAAAGTATGCCCCGATCGAACAACGGATGCAAAAGTCATGCTTGTTTTAGGTTATTGGTCTCCTTTTTCGTGTGCTTACATCCACGGTGTGGTGAACCGTGTGCCCAAATGATGTGGGTTACCTTCCATGGTTTCTTGTGTACCCATAAATGTGGTAGTGTAGGCGCGGTTCATGATATGGCGGGCGAGTCCGCCATCACGATGGAGTTCGACGTTGTATTGAATGTAACATGCTAGCAGAAGGTGGTACTCGGGGCGGTTTCTCAACCATAGGGAGGTATGTATTTTTTTATAAAATTATATACTATTCTACTCTTTGAATTTTGCTTTTTGTCGGTATTGGCCTCGCCGCAAGCTTTCAAGAAAAAAAGTATGCCCCGAATGGACAACGGACGCAAAAGTAACACTCGTTTTAGGTTATAGGTCTCATTTCTCGTGTGCTTACATCCACGGTGTGCTGAACCGCGTGGCCGAGGGATGTGGTTTACCTTCCATGGTTCCTTGTGTACCCATAAACTCGGTAGTCTAGACGCGGTTCATGATACGGTGGGCGAGTCCTCCACCATGATGGAGTTCGACGTTGTATTGAATATAACATGCTGGCAGTAGGTGGTATTCGGGGCAGTATGTTAACCATAGGGAAGTATTTATTTTATAAAAAATTATATACTATTCTACTCTTTGAATTTCTCTTTTTGTCGGTATTGGTCTTGCCGCAAGCTTTCTAGAAAAAAAGTATGTCCCGAACTGACAACGGACGCAAAAGTTATGCTCGTTTTAGGTTATAGGTCTCATTTTTCGTGTGCTTACACCCACGGTGTGCTGAACCGCGTGGCTGAGGGATGTGGGTTACCTTCCATGGTTCCTTGTGTACCCATAAACTCGGTAGTCAAGGCGCAGTTCATGATACGGTGGGCGAGTCCTCCACCACAATGGAGTTTGATGCTGTATTGAATGTAACATGCTGGCAATAGGACATATTCGGGCAGTATCTTAACCATAGGGAAGTATTTATTTTGTAAAAAATTATATACTATTCTACTCTTTGAATTTCACTTTTTGTCGGTGTTGGCCTCGTCGGAAGCTTTCTAGAAAAAAAAAGTATGCCCCGATTGGACAACGGATGCAAAAGTTATACTTGTTTTAGGTTATAGGTCTCCTTTTTCGTGTGCTTACAGACACGGTGTGCTGAACCGCGTGGCCAAAGGAAGTGGGTTACCTTCCGTGGTTCCTTGTGTAGCCATAAACTCAGTAATCTAGGCGCGGTTCGTGATACGGTGGGCGAATCCTCCACCGCGATGGAGTCCGACGTTGTATTGAATATAACATGCTAGCAGTAGGAGGTACTCGGGGCGATATCTCAACCATAGGGAATTATTTATTTTTTCATAAAATTATATAATATTCTAATCTTTGAATTTCTCTTTTAGTCGGTGTTGGCCTCGCCGTGAGCTTTTTAAAAAAAAAGAAAGTATGCCCCGATCGGACAACGGATGCAAAAGTCATGCTTGTTTTAGGTTATTGGTCTCCTTTTTCGTGTGCTTACATCCACGGTGTGGTGAACCGTGTGCCCAAATGATGTGGGTTACCTTCCATGGTTTCTTGTGTACCCATAAATGTGGTAGTGTAGGCGCGGTTCATGATATGGCGGGCGAGTCCGCCATCACGATGGAGTTCGACGTTGTATTGAATGTAACATGCTAGCAGAAGGTGGTACTCGGGGCGGTTTCTCAACCATAGGGAGGTATGTATTTTTTTATAAAATTATATACTATTCTACTCTTTGAATTTTGCTTTTTGTCGGTATTGGCCTCGCCGCAAGCTTTCAAGAAAAAAAGTATGCCCCGAATGGACAACGGACGCAAAAGTAACACTTGTTTTAGGTTATAGGTCTCATTTTTCGTGTGCTTACACCCACGGTGTGCTGAACCGCGTGGCAGAGGGATGTGGGTTACCATCCATGGTTCATTGTGTACCCATAAACTAGGTAGTCTATGCGTGGTTCATGATACGGTGGGCGAGTTCTCCACCACAATGTAGTTCGACGCTGTATTGAATATAACATGCTGGCAGTAGGAGGTATTCGGAGCAGTATCTTAACCATAGGGAATTATTTATTTTTTATAAAATTATATAATATTCTACTCTTTGAATTTCTCTTTTTGTCGGTGTTAGCCTTGCCGTAAGCTTTCTAAAAAAAGAAAGTATGCCCCGATCGGACAACGGATGCAAAAGTCATGCTTGTTTTAGGTTATTGGTCTCCTTTTTCGTGTGCTTACATCCACGGTGTGGTGAACCGTGTGCCCAAATGATGTGGGTTACCTTCCATGGTTTCTTGTGTACCCATAAATGTGGTAGTGTAGGCGCGGTTCATGATATGGCGGGCGAGTCCGCCATCACGATGGAGTTCGACGTTGTATTGAATGTAACATGCTAGCAGAAGGAGGTACTCGGGGCGGTTTCTCAACCATAGGGAGGTATGTATTTTTTTATAAAATTATATACTATTCTACTCTTTGAATTTTGCTTTTTGTCGGTATTGGCCTCGCCGCAAGCTTTCTAGAAAAAAAGTATGCCCCGAATGGACAACGGACGCAAAAGTAACACTTGTTTTAGGTTATAGGTCTCATTTTTCGTGTGCTTACACCCACGGTGTGCTGAACCGCGTGGCAGAGGGATGTGGGTTACCATCCATGGTTCATTGTGTACCCATAAACTAGGTAGTCTAGGCGCGGTTCATGATACGGTGGGCGAGTCCTCCACCACGATGGAATTCGACGTTGTATGGAATGTAACATGCTAGCAGTAGGAGGTATTTGGGGCAGTATCTTAACTATAGGGAAGTATTTATTTTTTATAAAATTATATACTATTCTACTCTTTGAATTTTGCTTTTTGTCGGTATTGGCCTCGCCGCAAGCTTTCAAGAAAAAAAGTATGCCCCGAATGGACAACGGACGCAAAAGTAACACTTGTTTTAGGTTATAGGTCTCATTTTTTGTGTGCTTACACCCACGGTGTGCTGAACCACGCGGCCGAGGGATGTGAGTTACCTTCCATGGTTCCTTGTGTACCCATAAACTCGGTGGTCTAGGCGCGGTTCATGATACGGTGGGCGAGTTCTCCACCACAATGTAGTTCGACGCTGTATTGAATATAACATGCTGGCAGTAGGAGGTATTCGGAGCAGTATCTTAACCATAGGGAATTATTTATTTTTTATAAAATTATATAATATTCTACTCTTTGAATTTCTCTTTTTGTCGGTGTTGGCCTTGCCGTAAGCTTTCTAAAAAAAGAAAGTATGCCCCGATCGGACAACGGATGCAAAAGTCATGCTTGTTTTAGGTTATTGGTCTCCTTTTTCGTGTGCTTACATCCACGGTGTGGTGAACCGTGTGCCCAAATGATGTGGGTTACCTTCCATGGTTTCTTGTGTACCCATAAATGTGGTAGTGTAGGCGTGGTTCATGATATGGCGGGCGAGTCCGCCATCACGATGGAGTTCGACGTTGTATTGAATGTAACATGCTAGCAGAAGGAGGTACTCGGGGCGGTTTCTCAACCATAGGGAGGTATGTATTTTTTTATAAAATTATATACTATTCTACTCTTTGAATTTTGCTTTTTGTCGGTATTGGCCTCGCCGCAAGCTTTCTAGAAAAAAAGTATGCCCCGAATGGACAACGGACGCAAAAGTAACACTTGTTTTAGGTTATAGGTCTCATTTTTCGTGTGCTTACACCCACGGTGTGGTGAACCGCGTGGCAGAGGGATGTGGGTTACCATCCATGGTTCATTGTGTACCCATAAACTAGGTAGTCTAGGCGCGGTTCATGATACGGTGGACGAGTCCTCCACCACGATGGAATTCGACGTTGTATGGAATGTAACATGCTAGCAGTAGGAGGTATTTGGGGCAGTATCTTAACTATAGGGAAGTATTTATTTTGTAGAAAATTATATACTATTCTACTTTTTGAATTTTGCTTTTTGTCGGTATTGGCCTCGCCGCAAGCTTTCTTGAAAACAAGTTTGCCTCGAATGGACAACAGACGCAAAAGTTATGCTCGTTTTAGGTTATAGGTCTCATTTTTTGTGTGCTTACACCCATGGTGTGCTGAACCAGGCGGCCGAGGGATGTGAGTTACCTTCCATAGGTTCCTTGTGTACCCATAAACTCGGTGGTCTAGGCGCGGTTCATGATACGGTGGGCGAGTTCTCCACCACAATGTAGTTCGACGCTGTATTGAATATAACATGCTGGCAGTAGGAGGTATTCGGAGCAGTATCTTAACCATAGGGAATTATTTATTTTTTATAAAATTATATAATATTCTACTCTTTGAATTTCTCTTTTTGTCGGTGTTGGCCTTGCCGTAAGCTTTCTAAAAAAAGAAAGTATGCCCCGATCGGACAACGGATGCAAAAGTCATGCTTGTTTTAGGTTATTGGTCTCCTTTTTCGTGTGCTTACATCCACGGTGTGGTGAACCGTGTGCCCAAATGATGTGGGTTACCTTCCATGGTTTCTTGTGTACCCATAAATGTGGTAGTGTAGGCGCGGTTCATGATATGGCGGGCGAGTCCGCCATCACGATGGAGTTCGACGTTGTATTGAATGTAACATGCTAGCAGAAGGAGGTACTCGGGGCGGTTTCTCAACCATAGGGAGGTATGTATTTTTTTATAAAATTATATACTATTCTACTCTTTGAATTTTGCTTTTTGTCGGTATTGGCCTCGCCGCAAGCTTTCTAGAAAAAAAGTATGCCCCGAATGGACAACGGACGCAAAAGTAACACTTGTTTTAGGTTATAGGTCTCATTTTTCGTGTGCTTACACCCACGGTGTGCTGAACCGCGTGGCAGAGGGATGTGGGTTACCATCCATGGTTCATTGTGTACCCATAAACTAGGTAGTCTAGGCGCGGTTCATGATACGGTGGACGAGTCCTCCACCACGATGGAATTCGACGTTGTATGGAATGTAACATGCTAGCAGTAGGAGGTATTTGGGGCAGTATCTTAACTATAGGGAAGTATTTATTTTGTAGAAAATTATATACTATTCTACTCTTTGAATTTTGCTTTTTGTCGGTATTGGCCTCGCCGCAAGCTTTCTTGAAAACAAGTATGCCTCGAATGGACAACAGACGCAAAAGTTATGCTCGTTTTAGGTTATAGGTCTCATTTTTTGTGTGCTTACACCCATGGTGTGCTGAACCAGGCGGCCGAGGGATGTGAGTTACCTTCCATAGTTCCTTGTGTACCCATAAACTCGGTGGTCTAGGCGCGGTTCATGATACGGTGGGCGAGTTCTCCACCACAATGTAGTTCGACGCTGTATTGAATATAACATGCTGGCAGTAGGAGGTATTCGGAGCAGTATCTTAACCATAGGGAATTATTTATTTTTTATAAAATTATATAATATTCTACTCTTTGAATTTCTCTTTTTGTCGGTGTTGGCCTTGCCGTAAGCTTTCTAAAAAAAGAAAGTATGCCCCGATCGGACAACGGATGCAAAAGTCATGCTTGTTTTAGGTTATTGGTCTCCTTTTTCGTGTGCTTACATCCACGGTGTGGTGAACCGTGTGCCCAAATGATGTGGGTTACCTTCCATGGTTTCTTGTGTACCCATAAATGTGGTAGTGTAGGCGCGGTTCATGATATGGCGGGCGAGTCCGCCATCACGATGGAGTTCGACGTTGTATTGAATGTAACATGCTAGCAGAAGGAGGTACTCGGGGCGGTTTCTCAACCATAGGGAGGTATGTATTTTTTTATAAAATTATATACTATTCTACTCTTTGAATTTTGCTTTTTGTCGGTATTGGCCTCGCCGCAAGCTTTCTAGAAAAAAAGTATGCCCCGAATGGACAATGGACGCAAAAGTAACACTTGTTTTAGGTTATAGGTCTCATTTTTCGTGTGCTTACACCCACGGTGTGCTGAACCGCGTGGCAGAGGGATGTGGGTTACCATCCATGGTTCATTGTGTACCCATAAACTAGGTAGTCTAGGCGCGGTTCATGATACGGTGGACGAGTCCTCCACCACGATGGAATTCGACGTTGTATGGAATGTAACATGCTAGCAGTAGGAGGTATTTGGGGCAGTATCTTAACTATAGGGAAGTATTTATTTTGTAGAAAATTATATACTATTCTACTCTTTGAATTTTGCTTTTTGTCGGTATTGGCCTCGCCGCAAGCTTTCTTGAAAACAAGTATGCCTCGAATGGACAACAGACGCAAAAGTTATGCTCGTTTTAGGTTATAGGTCTCATTTTTTGTGTGCTTACACCCACTGGTGTGCTGAACCACGCGGCCGAGGGATGTGAGTTACCTTCCATGGTTCCTTGTGTACCCATAAACTCGGTGGTCTAGGCGCGGTTCATGATACGGTGGGCGAGTTCTCCACCACAATGTAGTTCGACGCTGTATTGAATATAACATGCTGGCAGTAGGAGGTATTCGGAGCAGTATCTTAACCATAGGGAATTATTTATTTTTTATAAAATTATATAATATTCTACTCTTTGAATTTCTCTTTTTGTCGGTGTTGGCCTTGCCGTAAGCTTTCTAAAAAAAGAAAGTATGCCCCGATCGGACAACGGATGCAAAAGTCATGCTTGTTTTAGGTTATTGGTCTCCTTTTTCGTGTGCTTACATCCACGGTGTGGTGAACCGTGTGCCCAAATGATGTGGGTTACCTTCCATGGTTTCTTGTGTACCCATAAATGTGGTAGTGTAGGCGCGGTTCATGATATGGCGGGCGAGTCCGCCATCACGATGGAGTTCGACGTTGTATTGAATGTAACATGCTAGCAGAAGGAGGTACTCGGGGCGGTTTCTCAACCATAGGGAGGTATGTATTTTTTTATAAAATTATATACTATTCTACTCTTTGAATTTTGCTTTTTGTCGGTATTGGCCTCGCCGCAAGCTTTCTAGAAAAAAAGTATGCCCCGAATGGACAACGGACGCAAAAGTAACACTTGTTTTAGGTTATAGGTCTCATTTTTCGTGTGCTTACACCCACGGTGTGCTGAACCGCGTGGCAGAGGGATGTGGGTTACCATCCATGGTTCATTGTGTACCCATAAACTAGGTAGTCTAGGCGCGGTTCATGATACGGTGGACGAGTCCTCCACCACGATGGAATTCGACGTTGTATGGAATGTAACATGCTAGCAGTAGGAGGTATTTGGGGCAGTATCTTAACTATAGGGAAGTATTTATTTTGTAGAAAATTATATACTATTCTACTCTTTGAATTTTGCTTTTTGTCGGTATTGGCCTCGCCGCAAGCTTTCTTGAAAACAAGTATGCCTCGAATGGACAACAGACGCAAAAGTTATGCTCGTTTTAGGTTATAGGTCTCATTTTTTGTGTGCTTACACCCATGGTGTGCTGAACCAGGCGGCCGAGGGATGTGAGTTACCTTCCATAGTTCCTTGTGTACCCATAAACTCGGTGGTCTAGGCGCGGTTCATGATACGGTGGGCGAGTTCTCCACCACAATGTAGTTCGACGCTGTATTGAATATAACATGCTGGCAGTAGGAGGTATTCGGAGCAGTATCTTAACCATAGGGAATTATTTATTTTTTATAAAATTATATAATATTCTACTCTTTGAATTTCTCTTTTTGTCGGTGTTGGCCTTGCCGTAAGCTTTCTAAAAAAAGAAAGTATGCCCCGATCGGACAACGGATGCAAAAGTCATGCTTGTTTTAGGTTATTGGTCTCCTTTTTCGTGTGCTTACATCCACGGTGTGGTGAACCGTGTGCCCAAATGATGGGGTTACCTTCCATGGTTTCTTGTGTACCCATAAATGTGGTAGTGTAGGCGCGGTTCATGATATGGCGGGCGAGGTCCGCCATCACGATGGAGTTCGACGTTGTATTGATGTACACATGCTAGCAGAAGGAGGTACCGGG